>KN484764.1:0-35732 GCA_000787095.1 Periophthalmodon schlosseri
ATTCAGTGTTGTTTTTTCAAATGAAATCCAAAATCGTGTGAATCTGCACAAACTTAGCTAAAAGTACCAAGATACTTTAGAATACTGTGAAAGCATTTTGCCCTAGATTCTTCTGGTTGAACTCGTTGTTCATTAACCAGTTCCTCCGGTCGATCTCAAACTCACCTTTACCTTCAGCTCTCTGTTTAAAAACCCAAGCCCGAACCACCGGGTGATCCCAGCAAGCACCTTTGCCCCTGTCCCCACGCATCGCAACAGCATAGACAGAGGAGCGACACCACACCAATCCGGCAAAACCAAAACAAACCAAAACCGAAGAGCTGGAGACCAGAGATTACACAGGAGACAGAGCGAGAGAGTGAGGTCACCAGAGGAGGAGGGGCTTACACAGGAAGTCCTTTTAAGGAGACCCCCCATGGAGCAGAGGTGTAAAAAATAATGAATGGAAACATATGCATGACCTGTAAATAACCCTACTCAGTTTTAGCATGAAAAAGACACAGAAAGTACTCCAAAAATCAAGTAAAAGTACTATTATAGAAGTATACATTATTCTATATAGAAATGTAATCTACAAAGGTGTCCTAGTAGGAACCATAGAGATGTAAAAAAGTTATGAATGGAAGGCTATGCATTAATTGTGAATAAACCTACCTAGTTGAAACCAGACATATTGTGCTTGTGTCTGCTCTATAGTTACAATCTATGACACCCATGGATCATTATGCTATCATTTGGACATTTTAAATCACAATATTGATCTAAAATAACTTAATAAAATAAACAAGTCCGCTGACTGCAACACAATTGTTGTTTAATATTCAAAATTTGAAGAAGTTTCAATCAGGACTAAGGTTGTCAAAAGTATCAGAAATCAGACACTAATCGATACTAAAACTACTACTGAAACTAGACACTCATTTGAGCAAAAATATAAATACTAAAAAAGTCCCATTCACAAGACAGAAATGAATTCTTAGCTATAGAATGATCTTGAGCACATAGACTAGTATACGCCCATGGACCACTCTGGAACCTACTGGACGACTGAGGGATTACACAGATATAAGACCACATTTAATATAAAAGTAAGTACTACCATTTAATGTTGAAAATGGCATTATATTGTTTTTTTTTTATTGTTTCCATTTCTTTAGTATCGAAATTGAGAAATTTTAGTGTGTGTTTTTATTTTATAGATTTATAGATTATATCATCGTGGTATTGGAATCGGTATCGAGTATCGAGTCTATTCCTTAGTATCAAAATTGAGTTTGTAATTTTAGTATAATAACAACACTATCCTGGACTACACCAGGTCTGTACCAGAATTTAGTCAAGTCTAAACAAGGTCTATAACATAAGGAGTAGAGGAGGAAACAGGAAGTGGGACTAAATAATGCACAGAGACACAGGAAGAAGAGTCAGCGTGTTGTCGTTTAAACAGACAGATCCTGTTCTGGACTAATGACATTTAGCCTGAAGGAGCTCAGTCTCTCCACAGGCAGGAATCTCACCCTCAACCTAAACCAGGAAATACCTTACAACCGCCATAAAACCTCCAATTTGGAAAACAGCTTTTAAAGAATAGTTAATACTATTCTACCAGAAAGTTCCATACAAGAATTAAAATTTTCCAAAGATTTTTTCACTGCCAAACTGATCAATTGCAGCTTTTAATAATATAGTTTATGAACACAGAGAAGATTTTTAAAACAACAAACTAATGCTTTCAAATCCAATGCTATTTAAAGGACCTATATTACGCATTATATTACACTAATCGAAAACATACCTGGAGTTATGTTTTGTTTCATTCATGTTTGAGTAACCTTGCATTATTAATATGCACATCTCCAAAAGCTCAGAATTCTCTGTTCCACCGTGTGATGTCATGAAGCTGTAGAAACAAACAGCTCTAGGCATGTTTGTGATGAGGAAACATTATAACATAGATCAGAAAATAGAGTAATATGGGCCCTTTAAAGCCAAAGCCTAACACATTAAAAAATGACTAAAATAAAAGCATGTTTTTTTTTTATTTGGTTGTGATTATTGCACTGAAAAACTGAGAAAAACATCCATCCTTACTCTGGGTGGGCTTGCATCTCCACAAACCTATCTCTCGTGGCATAAAACTTATCTGTCTCCATAGAAAATGTTATGCTAAGTATAATTTTAACTTTCTATTTCCATGATGTGCCACCTCCAGAAAGTTACATATTGTACCTTTAATGCAAAATTTACCCAGTGTCTTCTTCCAAAGTTTGATCATTATTACAGCCCTAATTATAATTCATAACTAAGGGGAAAATCACTGGTCTTAACAATGATAACAGTGATAATGATCAGGTCTAAAAGTGCCCCTAACCCTGTGCACTTCCTATGTTTGGTGTGATGTCACTTCCTGTTTGACCCAGGTGGTTCATTTAAAGAGTCCAACACGGCTTCCTCCAAAAACTAAACATTTATATTCACAAAAATGCGATAAGTAGACATAAACAGACTGTACTGACAAGGACTGCTGTCAAAACATTTATGATAAGTCATTTCCTACACAAATTATAATATCAGGGACAGTTACAAAAAATTTAAACACTCTGATTACTTTTCCTGCTTAAATAAATTCCCCCCCCAAAAAAAAAATGTAACTGTGGTGTGTGTATAAGAGCTCATTCTGTCCCACAAAATCTGGCTTTAAAGGAAACTTATTATGTATATTTTGGACATTTTAAATTGCCATATTGATCTAAAATCCTTCGACCTTCACCAGGGCAAACTCGAGGCTGCCTCTGCTCAGCTTTAAACCGTAGACTGTGTATATGGACAAAGCTAACCTGCTAGCCGTTACGTTCCAAATAGGAAGTGAGCATGAGCGCTTCCGGCTCCATCGCTCCAAAAACATCGCCCCTCTCTCTGTAACTGCTGCTGTCAGGCTCGTCATTTTGGTCTTAAAATGTTTGTATTGGCCCACTCTACATGACCCTGGTGTTTTTATTTCGCTATTGGGTCCGTAAATCAAGATATGAACATAAATAACAGACAAATGAGGCGCCTTCTTTCCTTGAGGTCGCTCAACAGGTTTGATTGACAGCGTTGCTATGCGCCCTCTCCCTGCTAAACCAGCAGTGTGGGTGGGAAGGGGGTGTTACCTTCAACACCATGGCCCTTTTGGTTGCTATGATACTCTCGGTCAAATTCCAAATTTGGAACTCGGCTCCAAATTCGCTCTGTAACTGCTAACCTCGATGAGTTTCATTGGGAGCTGAACACTGTGGGTGACGTCACACTCCCTTAGTCCACTTCTGTTATACAGTCTATGTTTTAAACCTGTTGGCAGAAGTCACATTTACCAGGTCGAAGGGCACTAAGCCTGGTTATCATGCAACTTCCATAAGTACAAGTTGTATTCGTACATATAGAACTTGTATCCGTGATTTATTCTATTTATTTATGCTATGCAGCACTGCCGAATGTATCACCGTTTAATAAAAAACAGAAATCTGAGATCAGTACAGAGCAGTGAGCATGTATGAGGGGTAGCGGAAAATGGGAATTTTTGGAGCAAAGGCATCTTGAATACAGGAGATCATTCAAACATGCATGAATCACTCTAAATACAATTATAACAATAAAAGCAGAATATGTCTCCTTTAAAACATAAATCACAAAACATTATAATAAATGAAAATAAGTCTATTCTTCACCTACAGGTTAGTTCTGACTGCAGATAATATAAAGTTTAAAGCAGACTTATTGTGCTTATGTGTGCTCGATACTTATAATCTATGACACTTATTAACCCCGTTATAATTTGGACATTTTAAATCGCAGTATTGATCTAAAAAAAACGTAATAAAAGAAACAAGTCCGCTGACTTCCGTGTTAGAAAATTACAGTGCCCAATGGGAGCTGATGTCGCCGTAAACGTCATGACAACAAAGCGCCGCTGTCGAACCCTCCTATGGATAGCTGCAGATTACACTAGCGAGCAGCAGATTTTTTTTAATTTTGTAAATCCTATGCATATCGCAGATTAAGAAAATAAAATTGGAGAGCGAAGTAAATATGTCACAGTGGGTGTGTAACGTGGAGGTGAAACCGGGGGTTGATGGGCAATATGGCGTCTTGAAAATAAGCAATTAAAGATTACTCAAACATGCACGAATCACTCCAAATACAGCTCTGAAAAGTCGATTTTGCAGAATATGTCTGATTTAAAACATAAATCACAAAACATTATAATAAATGATAATAAATCCATGCGTTACGTTAGTTTTGAATGCGCATAAATAATAGTTTGAAACAGTCCTAAGTTTCACCTCTTACCTCTGGAGTTGCTGGTTGAATTTCCGGCACTGTGTGCAGTCAAAGCAGTTGAGCCATTACTGTTGCAGGTGTGTGGCCCGCCTGGAGAGGGTGCTGTGCTCCCCGTGTGTGACCCTGCGTTGGCTGTAGAGGGTGCTGTGCTACCCGGGGGAGAGGTGGAGGAGGTGGAGGCGGTGGAAGGTGGAACCAGGCCCTCCATGTCGGGCGCACTGTGGGAGTGTGACAGGCAGAGGGCGCTCATGGGCACCAGGCCCTCCTGAAAACAACAGGATCATATATTACTGTTGCACTTTGAGTAGTAGCAGTTTAAGCAGTAGCAACAGTAGTATCAGTAGTAATAGTAGTAGCAGTAGTAGTAGTATTGGGACCATTTATAGTGTATCAGTACTAGAGATAGACCGTTTACAATTATACTTTTTAGCATATCAGATATCAACTTATCAATCAACTGCTTAATTTAAACAGCTTTATTATTATTATTATTAGTAGTAGTGGTTGTAGCAGTAGTAGTAGTATTTGTATTATTAGTAAAAGTACCTGTGGGGTTTGTTGGTCTGTGGTCCGGATCAGGCACCAGCCCGGTCTCTCTGCCGATCGCTCCAACAGCTCCACCGTCTGGCCACACTTCACACTGAGCTCCCCCGTGAGAGACGTAGTAAAATCCAGAAGTACTACCACCTGCTCTGAGCCCCCCGATAACTGCAAGACAAGTACACAAGTATAAGTATTACCACCTAATACAAGTACACAAGTATGAGTACTACTACCTGTCACAGGTACACAAGTATAAGTAGTATCACCTGTTACAAGTAGACAAGTATAAGTACTACCACTTGATACAAGTACACAAATGCAAGTACTACCACCTGACACAAGTGCACAAATATAAGTACTACCACCTGACACAAGTACACGAATATAAGTACTACCACCTGTCACAAGTACGCAAATATAAGTACTACCACCTGCTCTGAGAAATAAATCTTAAGTGGCACTAAACTCTCCAAAAACAGTGTATTTAGTCCTATTAGTTTTACACAAAATAATCAAAATTCTCCTAATCAAATAGATGAAATACCATCTCTGACAGATGATTTCAAACTGTACAAATATTTGTAATAAACTGCAGCAGAACTGTTTCTGTGTAAAATAGTTTGACAGACAGAGCTCCACAGGGACTGAGGGAGTGTCCCTTTAAATGTGAACCAGCTGTGTTCACACTGGGCTGGATTCTCCCAAACTCTTCACACCAAGTACCACCAGATCTAAACCATATATAGCAGGACTATTGAAGGTCTAAACCAGGACTATAACAGGACTATTGAAGGTCTAAACCAGGACTATAACAGGAATCTTCCAGGTCTAAACCAAGACTATAACAGGACTATTTCAGGTGTACACCAGGTCTATAACAGGACTGCTCCAGGTCAAAACAAGGTCTATAACAGGACTATTCCAGATCTAAACCAGGACTATAACAGGACTATTCCAGATCTACACCAGGACTATAACAGGACTATTCCAGGTCTAAACTGGGTCTATAACAGGACTAGTCCAGGTCTAATCTAGGTCTAAACCAGGTCTAAACCAGGTCTAAACCAAGTCTAAACCAGGTCTAAACCAGATCTAAACCAGGCTGTCATATGGTAATACAGGAAGTGCTCCACTCCAACTCCACACACCTTCACTAGAATCATTTGGATGATTTCAGCCCTGGAATTGTCCATCTCTACTGAACTAAAGGTAAAAGGAGCTGTTAACCTGAAAACTACCACTACATCACTACATGACATCACAAGGTGGAACAGAGCATTTTGAGCTTTGGAAATGTCGACAGACTAATAATAAAGGGTTACTCAAACGTGTGAATGAAACAAAACACAACTCCAGGTCTGTTTTGAGGAGGCAACATTATAACATGGCTTAAATTTCAAGAGTCAATTTTGTGTAATATATATGACCTTTCATGTATTGGTGGATTTTCTTGAGTTCAGCTGATCAAAATAATTCAAATATAAAACATAACATACACTTACATAAGTTAAATTGAAATGATGAATAAATAAAGAGTGTTTTACCTGTTTAAGGCAGTGTAGAGTCTTAAGTGTGTAGGAGTTTATAGAGGCGAGGAAAGTCCCTGTTTGACATGTGCTGCTCCAGACTGAGAGCTGATGTAATGCAGCTAAACCCAGACACACCCTCCACTGACAGCCCCCGCCTCAAAGTACTGCAAATACGATTACTACTACTACAGACTACTGCAGTAATCAGAAACACCCCCTCCAATGACAGCCCCCGCCTCAACATACTGCAAATACGATTACTACTACTACAGACTACTGCAGTAATCAGAAACACACCCTCCAGTGACAGCCCCCGCCTCAAAGTACAGCAAATATGATTACTACTACTACAGACTACTGCAGTTATCAGAAACACACCCTCCAGTGACAGCCCCCGCCTCAAAGTACTGCAAATACTACTACTACTACTGCAGTACTCAAAACTACACCCTCCACTAACAGCCCTGCCTCAAAGTACTGCAAATACTACTACTACTACTGCAGTACTCAAAACTACACCCTCCACTAACAGCCCTGCCTCAAAGTACTGCAAATACTACTACTACTACTGCAGTACTCAAAACTACACCCTCCACTAACAGCCCTGCCTCAAAGTACTGCAAATACTACTACAAACTACTGCAGTACTCAGAAACACACCCTCTACTAACAGCCCCCACCTCAAACTGTCAAGTACTACAAATACTAAAAATACTACTACTACTACTACTACTACAAACTACTGCAGTACAGAAAGACACACCTGCCTCAGACTGTAAAGAAAACTACAAATACTACTACTACTAAAATACAACAGGAATGCAAACACTACTTACTATTATTACTGCAGTGAACTGCCCCCACGCCTGCGACACAAATACTACAGAATACAAAAACTCCTCCAACCCTGCAGTACCCAATACTACATCAATACAAAAACAAATACTACAAACTACTGCAGTACACAGGCTCATGCTAATACTTAATTACTTATCATAATACTTCAGTAGTAACTTATAGAGCCCGTTCTCCACAGCTCAAATACTACTATTAACACAAAATATTACTACTAACTTCAACCCTTGTACTCACCATTAGTAATATTTGTAATTTAAAGGTGTGCTTTGTAACTTTTCTTGTCTCCATGGAGATGTTATTGTTGTGCCTGTAGCATTAAACATTTTGGAACATTCTAGGCAAAGTAATGACATCTACATAGAGACGAGAAGGTTGCAAACCCTCTACCTGAAAAGTTACATAGTGCACCTTTAAAGCACATGTGTCTAAAACATGGCTCCAGATCGTCCACTCAAACATTTCATTTAAAAAACGACATATTGATTCAAATGAGTCACAGAGTCTGACCTTGTCGCTGTCGGCCGTGTTCTGAGAGGTTCTGGAGGCGATGGACACAGTGTCGGGCTGAGAGCTGGCATCTCCCAGGCTGTCTGCGTCCTCACTGGTCTCTCTGTGGAGAATATACAAGAGAATATATGAGACTAGACCAGGACTAGACCAGGACTAGACCAAGACTAGGCCAGGACTAATGAGAGCTGGCATCTCCCAGGCTGTCTGCGTCCTCACTGGTCTCTCTGTAGAGAATGCACAAGAGAATATATGAGACTAGACCAGGACTAGACCAGGACTAGACCAGGACTAGACCAGGACTAGACCAGGACTAATGAGAGCTGGCATCTCCCAGATTGTCTGCATCCTCGCTGGTCTTTCTACAATACATGAGAATATATGAGGATGACACCAGGACTAGACCAGGACTAAAGCAGGACAAAGCCAGGACTAAAGCAGGACTAGACCAGGACTAATAGTGAAAGCATCTTCCAATCCTCACTGGTCTTTTTGGAAGATTAAATCAGGTGTTTTGGGGCGTCCCTTCACCTGATGCGACATGTACTTCTGGCTGATACTCCTCTGTCTCTCTAGTGTAGGGCTGGGGGTCTTGGGCAGTAATGTGTGTGCGCGTGTGTGTTTTTGGGGCGTACCTCCGGCTGATACTCCTCTGTCTCCCCAGCGTGGGGTTGGGGGTCTTGGGCAGGGGGATGGGCTCTCTCAGGGCTCCCCTCAGGTGACCCCTCCTCTCCTGGATCACCTGTCTGATACTGCGCACCCACTCCTGCTTCAGCTCCAGAGACGCAGCCTTAAAGAACAACACATGGGGCATTTTTAAGAGTTACAAAAAGGGAATAGTAGCAGAGATGTGAGAACTGTAAGGAAACAACTGGCTGACACTGTCCCAGACAGCTGTTTGTGTGACATGGTGCAATATCACAGCAACACAGAGGACTAAGTGGGCGGGGCTAACAATTCAAACGAAAACATGTTCCTGACTCATGGTTTGAAATCAGGTACAGGACCTTTAAGTATATAAACTAGTACTAAACCTTATAGTAGTATAATAGTATAGTATAATAGTATAATAGTAGCAGTAGTAGTATTTGTAATAGTAGCAGCAGTAGTAGTAGTAGTAATAGTAGTAGTAGTAGCAGCAGCACCAATATTAGCAGCAGCAGTAGAAATAGCAGTAGCAGCAGTAGTAGCAGTAATAGTAGCAGCAGTAGTATTTGCAGAGTACCTTGAGCACAGTCTTGTTGTCTGACGTTGGAGTTCTTCCGACCCACAGAGCAAACTTACAGGGGTCTCCTTCGATGTGCTCCGTCACACCCAGCTCTGACGTCTGACAAGAGACAACAAAACCAACACAACTTAGTCTTTGAAAGTAACAAAAGAGTACATAAACATAATAGGATTTATTAGTAGTACTTTTATGGTCATATATTTAGTAAACTGGTCAAACCCGGCTCATATGTGCAGCTGTAAAGTTGTACACATTTTTAGTATGATGGGGCGTTCATTGGATCAGGAAGTCTAATACTTGAAACCGATTGATCGAAGCATCACAGCAGCACAGTGACAAATCAAACTTTAGAAAAGTGACATCTTTACTGTCCAATACTTACCCTCTATCTGCTCTTGTACAGATACTTGGTCCAAATGCAGTACTACTAGTAGTAGTAGTAGTAGCAGTAGTAGCAGTAGTATAAGTAGTAGTATGTTACCTGTAGTCTGCTCTTGTACAGGTACTTAGTCTTATCACTTTAGTAGCAGTAGTAGTAGTCGTAGTAGTATTAGTAGTATTAATAGTACTTACTCATAGCCTGCCCTTGTACAAGTACTTGGTCTTAGCACAGTGGTAGTAGTATTAGTAGTGGTAGTAAGTAGTACTTACCTACAGTCTGCTGTAGTAGTCATAGTAGTAGTACTTTACCCTCAGTCTGCTCTTGTATAGGTACTTGGTCTAAACGCAGTAGTAGTAGCAGTAGTAGTATTAGTAGTAGTACTTTACCCTGAGTCTGCTCTTGTACAGGTACTTGGTGCGTCCAGAGGAGTCCTTCATCTCTTTACTGAAGATCAGAGACAGCTCAAACAGAAACAGGTGTCGGTCTCGCCCTTTTCGGATCAGAGACTTCGGCTCCCAGACCAAAAACGAGTCCTGAAGGAGCAGCTCCCCTTGGACCTCCAGCCCCTCCTCCAAACCTGAAGAAGACCAGTAAGAGACAGGTGAGAGACAGGTAAGAGACAGGTGAGACAGGCGAGAGACAGCTGAGACAGGTGAGAGACAGGTGACAGAGGGACCCCCAGACCTTCCTCCAGACCTGAAGCAGACCAGTGAGAGACAGGTGAGAGACAGGTGAGACACAGGTAAGAGACAGGTGAGAGACAGGTGAGAGAGGGACCTCCAGACCCTCCTCCAGACCTGAAGCAGACAGGTGAGAGAGAGGTAAGAGGCAGGTGAGATAGGCGAGAGACAGGTGAGAGAGGGACCTCCAGATCTTCCTCCAGAACAGACAGGTGAGAGACAGGTGAGACAGGCGAGAGACAGGTGAGAGAGGGACCTCCAGACCCTCCTCCAGACCTGAAGCAGACCAGTGAGAGACAGGTGAGAGACAGGTGAGACAGGCGAGAGACAGGAGAGAGAGGGACCTCCAGACCTGCCTCCAGACCTGAAGCAGACAGGTGAGAGAGAGGTAAGAGGCAGGTGAGATAGGCGAGAGACAGTTGAGACAGGTGAGAGACAGGTGAGATAGGCAAGAGACAGGTGAGATAGGCGAGAGACAGGTGAGAGAGGGACCACCAGACCTTCCTCCAGAACAGACAGGTGAGAGACAGATGAGACAGGCGAGAGATGAGACAGGTGAGAGACGGGACCTCCAGACCTGAGACAGACATGAACCAGGACTAAACCATAACTAAACCAGGAGTAAACCAGAAATAAACCAGGACTAAACCAGAAATAAACCAGAACTACCAGAAATAAACCGGGTCTAAACAAGGTTTAAACCTGTACTAAACCTGGACTAAACCATGTCTAAACCTGGACTAAACCATGTCTAAACCTGGACTAAACCATGTCTAAACCTGGACTAAACCATGTCTAAAACCTGGACAAACCATGTCTAAACCTGGACTAAACCATGTCTAAACCTGACCTAAACCAGAACTAAACCAGGACTAGACACCTCCAGACCCTCCTCCAAACCTGAGAGACACGTGAGAGACAGATGAGAAAGATTTGGCTTTCCGAGTACCACCAGATCTAAACCAGGTCTATAACTGGACTATTCCAGATCTAACCTAGGGCTAAACCAGGTAAAAGTGGACTACATAATTTCCACTGAAGTTTAAACAAATGATCCAAAGAAGGACAGACAAGTGGACAAAATGAACTGTAAATGAGGCAAGCCCACAAACTGAAGGAGCTGTCCAAGTACCAACTGAAGGAGCTCGCACCACAGTTTGAGAAACACTGGTTTAGACAGAGGGCACTAGAGGCACAATTCTCATCTCTCAACTAACAGGAGCCAGTAGCTTTAGAAGTATTATTAGTAGTAGTTGTATTATTCATAGCAGTAGTAGTAGTAGTACCCTCTAACATGCTGACGTGCATGGCATCGTTGGCTCTTTTGGGGACACTGAGCATCACATCCAGTCCCTCTTTAATCTCTCCTTTACCCTCCTCACAGCACGCCAGCAGCTCCTGAGGAACACAGTACACAAATGCACGAGTAGTATTAGTAATAGTGGTAGTAGTAGTAGTTGTAGTAGTAGTAGTAGTAGCAGTAGTAGTACCTTGAGAAGTAGCTGGTACTTTGTGATCCTTTGAACCGGTTTGATCAGAGCTGAAGAGATGGAATTGGCCAAACCGTGTCTCCTCTGCACCTCCTGAAAATACCAGGAAATGTTAGAATCCAACCAAGACTGAACTGGGACCGAAGCAAGACTAAACCTGGACTGAATCAGGACTAGACCAAGACTAAACCTGGACTGAATCAGGACTAGACCAAGACTAAACCTGGACTGAACAGGACTAGACCAAGACTAAACCTGGACTGAATCAGGACTAGACCAAGACTAAACCTGGACTGAACCAGGACTACACCAGGACTGAACCAGGACCAGACCATAATCCAACCAAGACTAGACCAAGACTGAACCAGGACTACACCAAGATTAAACCAGGACTAAATCAGGATTAAACCGGGACTAAACCAGGACTAAACCAAGACTAAACTTGGACTGAACTTGGACTGAACCAGGACTGAACCAGGAGACTAGCCCAAGACCCAACCAAGACTAGACTAAACCAGGACTAACCCAGGATTAAACCAAATGTAAGCCAGGACTAAACTAATACTGAACCAGCACAAACCAAGTCTAAACCAAGAATAAACCAGGACTAAACCAGGATTCAACCCAGACTAAATCAAGACTAAAACAGGACTTGAGTACCAGCAGTAGTATTATTAGTAGTAGTTATATTAGTTGTACTGTGTGGTGTTACTTGTAGTAGTAATAGCAGTAGTAGTAGTATTAGTGGTAGTAACAGTAGTAGTACTAGTGGTGTTAGTAGTAATACCTCAAAGAAAGCAGTTCCGTGTTGTTGAATGAGGAGACTGGAGTCAGGTTTGTTGCGACAATAGGTCACGTACATGTGGAACTTATCCGCCTGAAATGAAACACAACAATCAGATGGTAACGCTCGTTTGAATCTGAAATTGAGGCTTCTGATTGGCTGAGAGCTCACCCATGTGACGAAGCAATGGCCGACATCTTCTGGGAGCTGCTCATAGTTTTCAAGTTCTTTCAGGAAAATACTGCAATGAAAAAAAAAAGTATTTAAAAGTACAGTCCAGATTTAAGATGGGTGTGATGGAAGTCGGAGCAGGACTAAAGCAAGACTAAACCAGGACTAAATCAGGACTAAAACACGACTGAACCAGGACTAAAGCAGGACTAAGCCATGATTAAAACAGGACTAAACTAGGACTAAACCAGGACTAAACCAAGACTAAACCAGGTCTAAACCAGGACTAAAACCGGACTAAAGCAGGACTAAACCAGGACTTAACTAGGTCTAAACCAGCTAAAACCGGCTAAAGCAGGACTAAACCAGGACTTAACTAGGTCTAAACCAGGACAAAACCAGAATTAAATCAGGACTTAACCAGGACTAAACCTGTAACTAAACCAGAACTAAATGCAGACCTGTTGTGAAACTCGTAAATGTCCTGGATGTTTCCGAACACGACATCGTCTTTGTTACAGAGTCCAGGAGGAACGTCCTCAGCACCGCTCGTCATCTCCCACAGGTAAGTCTGAAATATTACAGATGTACAGGTGAGGTACAAGTGTGTCTGACATATCACAGATATACAGGTGAGTCAGGTGAGAAAAACAGGTGAGAATTACAGGTACATGTTTATTTTATGATTTTCAGATAAAATGTGATGATGTCATACTCCCAGATCAGGTCAGTTTTTCCTATTGATTACATTGTATTTTGCCATGAGATATCCAAATGGTAAATTCACAAATGAGATCATTTCTATTGGTGACTAGACCCAAGAGCTCGCTGTATTACAACACAAATCTGCATTTGAACTATATTCATTTGAGCTGCCCCCATCTGTATTAAATATGACTGGCCAATAGAATGTTGTGATGTCATCTGAAACCCAGCAGTATTAAAGTGCGTATGACAGGTTATAGCTGTTGTAAATATAAATAATAGTTTTATACCAATCATGAAAGAATTTGAGAAGAAAAATTGAAAAATATGTTGAAAATGACAGGAAGTACAGTTGTATTTTAAACAGTTCCACACTGATGACATCACACTGGGAGAATTCTGTAGTTTTGGCTCAGCATGGTTGCTAGGTAACAGTTGTAGAATTTCCTAGTGTGATGTCATGATTTCCAACCAGGAAGTACAATTTCAAACATAAAATATTGCCAAATTGGGGGGAAAAAGAATTAAAATCTTTTGCAAAATCTTAAATATAATAATCTCAATTGTGTTTTGTGAAATGAGTAGTCCAACCTGTCATAGACGCTTTAAAGGAGACAGGGGTCAGTTGTGTGCGTTACCTCAATACACTCCTGTAGGTCTCTGACATAGACTCTCTCTGTCTGTAGCAGCTCCGCCATGATGTACCTGACACACAATGACAATACACACAAATACACACTATATTTAAAATACACACTAATGTTACTTTTAAATATTGCATATTAACGCTGCATTACCCAACTTTTATCTTATAAATTAGTCATATTTCCATCTCATAAAGTGTAACACACAACTTTATGAAAAAAAATTGACCACTGCATGTTGTTTACTTGAGACTTTTTAGTGTATGAGCTATCAGCCTTAAATCTCCAATATTTTGTTTTGGTTGATTTGCTACCTAGAACATACACACAAAGCTTTAATACAAAGAGACAACTGCACTAAATATGATACACAGCTCTCTTAAAGGTTTGTGGTTAAAAAAGGGCTGTGGGTCAGTTTGTAGTAAATTGAAATTACCGGTACATAATTTGAGGAAAGTAATCAAAACTGGTCTAAAAATATCGGCAGAGCTTATCGACCATCGACTGCTCTGTATTCTAAAGAATTGGTATCGGCCATGAACAAACCCATGTCAGTCAATCTTTATTGTTTACATCTAATTAGAAAACATTTTATCACTTGCAAACTAGTCACTATGTGACGCTTTGGGATGAGAACTCTGATTGGATGTCCTTTGATGGTTTCACTTCTCTGTCTCCAAAAGAAATCATAGATAAAGAAATCATGCACGTGAATACTAGAGATGTAAGACACGTTTAGTGAGAACTGGACAGATTTAAATGCAATGTTTCAAAATGAAGTACCCCGGATTTAACGCTAGTCCTGCTCAGCTAAAATCAAATGGTTCACTGCAAACTCCAGCCTCTGTACGATAACCTGTAAATATAAATGCTAGCCACCATGTTCCAAATAGGAAGTGAGCATCGGCTCCAATTCACTTTGTATAGAAAAGCTGTCGCCCCTCTCTGTAACTGCTGCTGTGAGCCTTGTCATTTTGATCTTAAAATGGTCATATTATCCCGCTCTATATGAGCCTAGTGTTCTGTCACCCTCTCTGTAACTGCTGCTGTGAGCCTTGTCATTTTGATCTTAAAATGGTCATATTATCCCGCTCTATATGAGCCTAGTGTTTTATTTTACTGTTTTGTCCTTAAACCAAGATATGAACATTATTAACAGGCCAATTAGGCGCCTTCTTTCCACGAGTTTGCTCCCGCTAGCATTAGCAACAGGTTTGATTGACAGCGTTGCTAAGTGCCTGCGCCCCGCCAAACCAGCGTTACCTTCAACAGCCTTGCTCCGGATTGGCTCTTTGGTTGCTATGATACTCACGCTCTGAATTCCAAATATGTAACTCGGCTCCAGATTAGCTGCTATAACTGCTCTAGCCTCGATGAGCTTCATTTGACTGGAGCCAAACGCTGTGGGTGACATTGCACTCACTTAGTCCACTTCTTTATAAAGAGTATGTTCTATACTCACTCCTTCTTGCGTGCCGTGCGTCGCTTCTCGTCGCTGACCTGGTGACTGGGGTCAGACAGGTTCACTTCCGGGTCGGAGTCGGAGAGGCTGTTTGGGATCAGCTCCAACTCCAAGTCTTTGTTATCCTGAAACAAGAGACCACAGGAACACGGTTAGTAGGGCTGAATGATTTGGGAAAAATATCTAAGTGTGATTTCTTTGACAAACATTGCAATTTCTGTTTTAATAATAAGATTCTGTTCAAAGTTCACATTTTAAACACGTCCAGAAGAATTGACAAAAAACTGTAATCTGAACTGACAAACTAATACAAGAATCACATTTGAAAACATGTTTGTATAGATCTAAACTACAGGGTTAGCAGTTTTTTCCCTGAATAAGACCCCATGGAGACACAGGGAGGGCATCTGACACACAGGGACATTTCAGAACATGTTTGTACAGATCTCAACTACAGGGCTAGAAGTTTTTTATGCAGAATAAAACAGGAGATTTTGTTGTTTGTGGAGGAAAAAATTGCAGCTTTTGAGATTTGATAATTGTGTCCATTTAAATTGTGATTTCCATTTAATTGCGAATAATATTACAACCCAATGGAATCTTGTACCTGGAGTTCCATATGTATGTTTAAATTCACCTGAGCACAGCCCCCCAGCGCGGTCTCCAGCAGGTGGCGGTACTGGCCCATGCGCACAGTGAAGTCGCGGTAGCGTTTGTCGACAGAGGAGACGCAGCGGCGCAGCTCGGTGCGGTGGGCATGACCTTTAGCTAGCATACTCTCCGCTAACTGTATGAGCAGGTGGACCTTCTCCTGAGTGTGCTGTGGAGGGACAGAAGGTCAGACTCACTATAAAAGGTTTAAAGAACAAATATGATGCATTCTTGCTTTAATTCTCTTTTAAACATGCTTTTCATCACATTGGGATAAATATTTCACATTTTCTAACTTAAAATAATAGTAAATAAATGAGGTCCTTATTACCCATAAATGCTATGTTAACAGAGCCATGCTATGCTAATAGAGCCCTGTGTTTGTTATGAACTCAGTTTGAGTGCAGATTGAATCTGGTGATGGTTTATGGGCTTAAAAACTGCACAGGAGAAGTCTGGAGTTTTATCTGTGATGCTACTAAACAGGCAAAATGTGAACTGAGCATTTTTGAGGCACAGAGAAGATGACTTTGGATGAATGGATTAATGAGACAAGTGTGAATGAAACAAAATACAGCTCCAGGTCTGTTTTTGACGAGGGGATGACAGTATGACAGGGTTAAAAGGCCAAAAAAATCATGTGTTCATTAAATTTCTACTCTTGTTTGTGATCTGTACCTTGGCAGAGATGCAGAATTCCCGGTGCTGGTTCAGGAGCTCCTGGGTCTCAGAAAGGTTGGCTCCAGGTGAGGTGTGTGTGGCCAGGTAATGGTCACCTGACTGGGCCAGCCAATCCAGAGCCTGCACAGACAGCCGAGGTTAGACAACGTACATTAGCACTGTACATTACATTACGTACATTAGCACTGTAAAGGGGCCATATTATTTTCTATGCTATTTTATGATCTATGTTAAATGTTGTTACCTCGTCACAGACATACCTGGAGTTGTGTTTTGTTTCATTCACACATGTTTAACACACAAACCCTGCACATTTAGGCTGAGTTCTTCTCTCAAACTGAGAATACTTTGTTCCACCTTGTGATGTCATGTGGTGATACAGGAAGTGCTCCACTGTGTTCTTAAACTCCATACACCTTCACTAGAATCATTTGGATAATTTCAGCCCTGGTATTGCCAATCTCTATTGAACTAAAGGTCAAAGGTAGCTGTTAACCTGAAAACTACCACTACATGACATCACAAGGTGGAACAGAGCATTTTGAGCTTTGGAGATGTAGACAGACTAATAATAAAGGATTGCTCAAATATGTGAATGAAACAAAACACACCTCCAGGTATGATTTGGTAATAACATTATAACATGACTTAAAGCTCACATGAGTCAGTTTTGCTTAATATAGGACCTTTAATGTATTGTGTATGTGTTTGTCTGACCTGCTGGGCATGGGACTGGAACATGAGGAACTGCTGACACTGGTCCAAACGTCGCTTCTTTAACGTCCAGAAGTGAAGCACCCGGTTCTCCCTCTGCAGCAGCTCACTTAGGATCCCTGTGAGAACAGGTATTGTATTTAACTACACAAGAGGAGCCAGAACCTGTCAAAACCAGGACTACAGAAAGTCTAACTCAGGACTAAACCAAGTCCATACGGGCCTAAAGCCAGGTGTCCACTGCACAATTTTGTCCAAGACCAGGACAAAACTCAAACTTAGTACGGCCAAATATCAACCTGATATATCAGAAGCCTGATATTCTAGAGTCTTGGTGCAGAGTGAGCCCTCCTCTCACTGTGTTTGCCATCAATCTCTGTGACCCTCAGTAAACACAAGAGCTCTTCAGTAATAGAAGAGCTCCACCGTGAACGGGACCATCTCACAGTGTGCACCATCTCACAGTGTGCACCATCTCACAGTGTCCTCACATCGTGCACTGTGACATCCAACTATGTTATAAGAACAAACAAATCGTGCAGTGGAGAGCAGGTTTAAAATAGTCCTGACCTTTGACCTGCTGCTCGGGGACCCTGGAGTGACCCCCAGTGACCTCTGTTGCCCCAGTGACGCTGATGTTATGCCCAGAGATGGTCGCCATGGTGACGCTGTTCCTGTGGATGTACTTCAGAAACACCTCAGCGTTCCTCCGCGCCAAAGTACATGCCTGCACAGAATCATATATTCAACAGCGTACACAGAGTGCATGCCTGGAGTACACACAAATATATTCAACACATTAGCTCGAGTACGCGCCTGGAGTACGATCAGACATCAGAACACAGTACAATCAGAGTACGTTGAGTACACAGAGGATCCAGACAGTGAGAGTACCTTGAGGAAGGCCTCCTTCTGCTCCATGTGCTTGTTGATCAGAGGCAGCAGCTGCTCAGGTTGTCTCTCTCCAGAGCCACACCAGTCCTCCTCCCGTCTGTATTCCTGTTCTAGGCTTTCCAGCACGCCACACACCTGCAAACAACACTGCATGTGAAACCAGGACTAAACCAAGACTAAACCAGGACTAAAACAGGACTAACAGGACTAAACCGGGACTAAATAGGACTAAAGTAGGATTAAACAGGACTAAACTAGGACTAAACCAGACTAAACCAGGACTAAACCAAGACTAAACCAGGACTAAAACAGGACTAACAGGACTAAAACAGGACTAAATAGGACTAAAGTAGGATTAAACAGGACTAATCTAGGACTAAACCAGACTAAACCAGGACTAAACCAAGACTAAACCAGGACTAAAACAGGACTAACAGGACTAAACCAGGACTAAATAGGACTAAAGTAGGATTAAACAGGACTAATCTAGGACTAAACCAGACTAAACCAGGACTAAACTAGGACTAAACCAGACTAAACCAGGACTAAACTAGGACTAAACCAGACTAAACCAGGACTAAACTAGGACTAAACCAGGACTAAACCAGGACTAGTTTACCAACAGGTTATTCACTTTCTCCAAAATGAACAACTCTTTGATGTTTTCCAGTCAGGTTTTAGACCCTACCACAGAACTGAGACTGCTCTTATCAAGGTGACAAATGACATCCGCCTGAACACTGATGCAGGCAAAGTCTCAGTCTTGATCCTGTCTGTGTGCTGAGTGCTGCCTTTGACACTGTCGATCATGGGATCCAGAGACTAGAGACTAGAGGACTGGGTGGGCATCTCTGGTACACTAAACTGGTTCAAGTCCTATGTAAAAGACAGAGAGCACTAAACTGGTTCAAGTCCTATCTAAAAGACAGAGAGTACTTTGTTGAAATTGGAAAATGTGTCTCAGATAAAATGCCCCTGACCTGTGGGGTGTCCCAGGGGTCAATACTGGGACCTCTGTTGTTCAATCTCTACATGCTGCCATTATGTCAGTTAATACACAGCAATAATGTGTCCTACCACAACTATGCAGATGACACTCAGATCTATGTCTCACTCACAACAGGTGAATATGGACCAGTGGATTAACTCTGCCACTGCATCCAACAGACCAGTGTGTGGATGCAAAACAACTTTCTCCAGCTAAACTTAGACAAGACTGAAGTCATAGTCTTTGGCCCACAGAAACAAAGAAAAAGTATCAGCAGTCACGTCTAGTCTCTCTCTCTAAAACCTTCAAATCAGGCTAGAAATCTAGGGGTAATAATGGACTCAGAGTTGAACTTTAACAGCCACATTGACTCAATAACATCTGCAGCTTTTTACCATCTAAAAAAACATTGCAAAAATCAAAGGGATACTGTCAAAACTAGACTTAGAGAGACTTATCCATGCATTTGTCTCCAGTAGGTTAGACTACCGTAACGGCCTGCTCACTGGCCTCTCCAAACGAGTGTTAAGTCAGCTGTAGTACATCCAGAAGGCTCCTGCTCTGGTCCTGACTAAAACCAAGAAGTATACATAAGTCCTGTGCTCAGGTCTCTGCACTGGCTCCTGTGGCTCAGAGAATAGACTTTAAAGCAGCTCTGCTTGTGTACAAGTCTCTCCATGACCTAGCACCAAAGTACATCTCTGACATGTAAGTGCCATATGAACCATCTCACACTCTGAGGACCTCAGGGACCGGCCTCCTGCTGGTGCCCACAGTCAGGACTAAACACGGGGAATCAGCATTTCAGTTTTATGCAGCTAAAACCTGAAGATGTGAGACAGGCCTCTACTTTTACAATGTTCCAGGCTTAAAACGGTTCTGTTTAGCTGTGCATATGACTAAAAGGTTTTTATTCTGCATTGTTCTCTTTTAATGTTGATTTTATGTGCGATTATTTATGTTTTGATTTGTTGTATTGTGATTTTAATGGCTTTCTTATTTTGTAAAGCACTTTGAATTACTTTGTGCACCCTTTGTGCTATACAAATAAACTTGCCTTGCCTAAACCAGGACTAAACAGGACTAAACCAGGACTAAACAGGACTAAACCAGGTCTAAACCAGGTCTAAACAGGACTAAACCACACTTGAGTCCAGCTCTGGACTTCTATGTTTACCATTGTCAGACGGGGCCATGTTTTGAGGCTTGTGGTGCTGGTACCTTGTTTTACAGTTTTTTGTTGATGTGTTTTATTTGTTGCACATGGCCATGTGAGCTCTTACCCTGTTTTGTTTATACCTGTTGTGGGGTCCTATTACAGTGTATTGTTTTGTTTTGTACCTGTTGAGAGATGTGTGCTTTTGCTGTTACCTTGCTGTGAGGTGTTTTGCTTATGTTTATACCTGTTGTGATGTCCTGTAGAACGCGGCCGAAGCATTCACCAGTTTGAGTCGGTCTTCAATTCGCAGCATCAGAGTCTGCCAGTGCAACGCCACCGTCTGGGCACAGGCTCTTACTGCATCGGGGTCATAGTGTCCGGATCTAAGGATGCACAAAGAGAGGTCAGAGGAGAGGAGCAGAGGAGTGGAGCAGAGGAGCAGATGAGAGAAGCAGAGGAGGAAAGCAGAGGAGGGAAGCAGAGGAGAGGAGCAAAGGAGCAGAGGAGTGGAGCAGAGGAGAAGAACAGAGAGTCAGAGGAGCAGTCGAAGGAGCAAAAAATTTGAATGGACATCTCAAAGGCTGTAGACCATAATTTCCTCCACAAACAACAAAGTCTCCTGTCTTATTCTGCATACAAACTGCTAACCCTGTAGTTTAGATCTGTACAAACATGTTCTGAAATGTGATTCTTGTATTAGTTTGTTAGTTCAGATTTCAGTGTTCAAAATGTGAACTTTGAACAGAATCCTTTTGTTAAAACATAAATCGCAAATGTAATCACAATCACAACGCTAATTAGAAAAATCACAGTTATATATTTATCCCAAATCATTCAGTACTATCTACTGTAAGTGTGTGATTCAGAACGTACCGCACGAGCAGCTCCGCCCTCTGCTGCAGCGCCAGTGCCACCTGGTGGGTCCTCTGGAGGGAGTCAGCATGGAGCAGGCCCTGAGGCAAACGCAACACTTCTTTAAAGGGCCAGTACTTGATTTCTTCCCAAGTATTTGAGCAAAATGTGTCTTGCCCCAGTAGATATATTGTATTAACAGCTCTTGAAGTCAAGTCCACTGTGTACTGTCTGCATCTAATTATAAAGCATTTTATTGTCAGAGAATCACAAAGTACACTGTTAGCATAATAAAAATCCACTCTGGTCTCTGAAAGTGCTTATAAACTCATCGTGAATAATTAGGATGCTCAGGATGCATAAGTGAGGAATAACCTTGGACCATGGCAGACCATTTAAAATGAACTAGGTCTGTTTTTCATGTTTTTAAGACACGGAAAATCAGGTTCAGAGACCAAAACAGGTCAAATAGTTTAAAAAATGTAATACTCTAAATGTGCAGTGTTGTTGCAGTTACCTCGATGGACTGCTGGAGGCGCTCATGTTCTCGCTGTAATTGTTCGGCTTCAGACAAACAACTGGAGTTCAACAAGCACGACGCCAACATCACCTCCCCCTCGTTTATCCAGCCCAGGACCTGCAAGGAAACTGGATCAGAACTAGGTCTAAAGCAGGACTAAACCAGAACTGACCCAGGACTGAACCAGGACTGCACTGGGACTAAACCAGGGACTGAACCAGGACTAAACCAGGACTAAACCAGTACTGAACCAGGACTGAACCTGGACTACCCAAGGACTAAACCGGGTCAGAACCAAGAATAACCAGGTCTAAGCCAGGACTGAACTAGGACTAAACCAGAACTAGACCAGGACTAACCCAGGACCAAACCAGGAATAAACCAGGCTGAACCAGAGCTAGACCAGGACTGAACCAGGGATAAACCAGGCCTAAAACAGAACTGAACCAGGCCTGAACCAGGACTAAACCAGGACTACACAAGGACTGAACAAGGACTAAACTGGGTCAGAACCAGGACTAAACCAGGACCAAACCAGGACCAAACCAGGTCTAGCCCAGGACTAACCCAGGACTAACCCAGGTCTAAACCAGGACTAAACCAAGTCTAACCCAGGACAGTACCAGGTCTAACCCAGGACTGGACCAGGTCTAACCCAGGACCAACCCAGGTCTAAACCAGGACTAACCCAGGACGAACCCAGGACTAAACCAGGTCTAAGCCCAGTCTCTCACCTGTTTGACTTGGCTCTGCAGGTGTCTCAGCTGTAGGTGTTGTTCTAACAGAGTGTGTGTGTGGTCTGCCATCTGCTGCAGTTCCTTCTGTTTGTCCTGTAGGAGGTGCTGCAGCTCCTCCACCTGAGGGGCCAGAGTTCCGCCCTCTGGCTCCGACAGATCTACCCCTGAAGACAAGAGCACAAGTGAGTACAAGTGTGTCAGATGTCCTTCCACACTCAAATCAGCAACATCAGGCCCAGGACTTAAAGGGGACATTCTGCAAAATCTACCTTTATAATGTTTTAACCATGTACATTTGTGAAAAGTATTGAAAATCAGATACTTACTAATACTAAAACTAGTATCAAAACTAGATACTCATTTGAGCAGGTGTAGATACTAAAAAAGGCAGCACCGGCTGTAATGAATAAACTTTATAAAGGGGTTTAAAGATTTTAGATTATTGTTGCACACCAGGATGTACACATTATCAAGTGTAGAAGGGTAGGATTTCTGCAGCTAAACGAGCTAACAGCTAATCAAGCTGTACATTAATTAAGCCATGAATGTATTTTTTCATAGATATTGTTTTTTAAATTTGGTTTTATTTGAATGATTCATCCATAGTCTCATAACGACTTAAAAAATGCAAGTGTGTGTATTGTCATTACATTACATTGTCATTAACATTATAGTGTATTAATGAGGCAGAGAGAGTTTACTGTTCATTTGCGTAACGTTAACTGACTGCTTAGAAATGTCGAAAATAAATCACAAACTAAATTAAATCAGTGTTTTTGTGTTTATTACATTGACAGTGTGAGTTAGCGGCTAACAGGCTCCAACATCTGCACATTAGAGAGAGCACATCCTGTTTCCACTGTTTCATCTATGTCACATCATTTAAACTGTCTGGATCAGTAACATTATAGGTACAAGGTTTTATATTAAAGTCTATTTTTCGCAAACATCTCCAGGGCCCTTTTTAATGATATAAGAAGGTGAAAAGTAAACCAGATGTCCAGATATTGCAGAGTTAAAGTTAAATCTACGCAATCTCTTTTCTTTAAAATAACCCCCGTGCCAGGTAAGGGTCACTAATGTTTAATCTGATTAGTTTTAAGATAAATGATTGCCTACCATTTCATTTAAAGACAAAAAAACTCCAAAAGTGACTGGGTGTCATTCATTACCGCAAGCTCATCACTGCCAACATGGCGTCCCTGTCACATTTAGTCACGTGTTGCAGGAGCTCTTTTCCTTAGTATCGAAATCCAGTTTGAAATGTTTGTATCGTGACAACACTACCATGCTATAACAGTCTTCCCTCATCTTACTCAAGTTTTATTTTGAGGATTGAATGCTCAGGAAATGGCCGTTTTCACCTACCCCCCATCCCCGCCCACAGTTATTCTAAAAATCCACACTCCAGGTCACACATGCAGGGTTCAGAAATGTCACATACCCATTTTCAACAAAACAGAAATACTTTCTGCTGCAGTTTTGAACAGGAAGTCATTGGACCAGTTTGTCATATTAAGCCATTTTAGATCAATATTTAGATCAATATTTAAATGAACACTGCAGTTTACCGTCAACAAAATGTCAAATTATGAATGTATGTTATAGCTGTTTTCTAAAAACAAATAATGGGTAGATATTATGTGTCTAACCTACATGAGTCTAAAGGTCACTGTCATTGTAAATCTGCTCCTCTGCTCCTCTCCTCTGCTCCTCTGACCCTCCCCTCTGTTCCTCTGACCCTCTCCTCTTCTCCTCCCCTCTGCTCCTCTGACCTTCCCCTCTATTCCTCTGACCCTCTCCTCTGTTCCTCTGACCCACTCCTCTGCTTCTCTCCTCTGCTCCTCTGGCCCTCTCCTCTGTTCCCCTGACCCACTCCTCTGCTCCTCCCCTCTGCTCCTCTGACCCTCTTCTCTATTCCTCTGACCCTCTCCTCTGTTCCTCTGACCCACTCCTCTGCTTCTCTCCTCTGCTCCTCTGGCCCTCTCCTCTGTTCCCCTGACCCACTCCTCTGCTCCTCCCCTCTGCTCCTCTGACCCTCTTCTCTATTCCTCTGACCCTCTCCTCTGCTCCTCTGCTTCTCTCCTCTGCTCCTCTGACCCTCCCCTCTGTTCCTCTGATCCACTCCTCTGCTCCTCTGACCCTCTCCTGTTCCTCTGACCCCTCTGCTCCTCTGCTTGACTCCTCTGCTCCTCTCCTCTGCTCCTCTCACCCTCTCCTCTGCTCCATCTGACCCTCTCCTATGTATCCTTTGCTCCTCTGCACCTCTCCTCTGCATCTTCTACTCCATCTGACCCTCTCCTCTGCATCCTCTTCTCCTCTGACCCTCTCTCTGCTCCTCTCTCCTGCTCTGGCCCCTCTCATGCTCTGACCCTCCCCTCTGTTCCTCTGATCCACTCCTCTGCTCCTCTGACCCTCTCCTGTTCCTCTGACCCCTCTGCTCCTCTGCTTGACTCCTCTGCTCCTCTCCTCTGCTCCTCTCACCCTCTCCTCTGCTCCATCTGACCCTCTCCTATGTATCCTTTGCTCCTCTGACCCTCTCCTCTGCATCTTCTACTCCATCTGACCCTCTCCTCTGCATCCTCTGCTCCTCTGACCCTCTGCTCTGCTCCTGACCCTCACCTGTGCTCCTCTGAACCTCTCCTCTGCACCTTCTGCTCCATCTGACCCTCTCCTCTGCTCCCTCTGCTCCTCTAATCCTCTCCCCTGCACCCCCCCACCCCCCACCCTCTCCTCTGCATCCTCTGCTCCTCTAACCCTCTCCTCTGCATCCATGCCTAAACCAAGGATTAAAGCAGAGACAAAAGCAGAACTAAACCAGATCTAAACCAGGTCTATACCCCCTTATACATTTGCATTGCTGTCCCTGCTGCGGTTCATTCTAATGCATGGCTTATACCCCTCTCTCTGTATGTGTGTGTGTGATGCTGATGCTGAGGGAGAATCCGATGGACCCCGGTTTCCATAGCGACGGGAGGCAGTTTCCACGGCAACCCCATCTTCCCCCTCCCCGCAGCATCACACCCCCTTCTCCTCCTATCATTCTCCTCCCCAAACGCTCGTCATGCCCTGTTTTTTCTCCCCACATACCAACAGTATCATTGTCCTGGTTTAGTCCTGGTTTAGCTTTGGTGTAGTCCTGGTTTAGTTCTGGTATTCACCTGATTTAGTCTTGTTTTAGTCCTGGTGTAGACCATTTAGTCTTGGTTTAGACCTGGTTTAGACCTGGTTTAGACCTGGTTTAGTCCTTGTTTAGTCCTTGTTTAGTTCTGGTTTGGTCCTTGTTTAGAACTCGTTCAGTCCAGGTCTAGTTCTGGTTTAGACCTAGTTTAGTCAGATTCTGGTCTTGGTTTAGTCCTGATTTGTTTGTATTAGTGTAGTAGTAGCAGCAGTAGCAGCAGTAACAGTGCTACTAGTAGTAGTAGCAGTAATAGTAGCAACACTAGTAGTAGTTGTAGTAGCAGTAGCAATAGTATTAGTAGAAGCAGTAGTAGTAGTAGCAGCAATAGTAGCAGTAGCAGTAGCTGCAGCAGTAGCAGTAGTAGTAGTAGCAATAGCAATGGTAATAGTAGTAGTAGTAGTAGTAGCAGCAGTAGCAGTAGCAGCAGCAGTAGTAGCAGTTGTAGTAGCAGCAATAGCAGTAGTAGTAGTAGTGCTCCTTACCTGAGGCTTGTACTTCGGTGATGTACTGCTGCAGGTCGTGTCCCTGTTGAATGACTTCATAAATCATGTTGTTCATGGCCAGACGCCGCTCCATGTGTCTGCAACAGGAAACAAGTTATCTATATATACAAGTACAAGTACAAGAGAGTACAGAGTGAGGAGATGTGTGACCTGGTTTATGGTTAATATCTCTGTAATTATTGGGCCTATTTAATGCCATATTGTGGAACATTCCAGGCAAAACAATAACACCTTCTTTAACATCTGTTGTTCTTAGGTTTTGTGTCCCACCTGTGGATCCTCTGCTGTGCCAGTGTCAGAGCTTCTGGACTGGCCTCGTTCAGTCTGGATCCACTTAGACCCAGTTTGTCCTGGTTCTGATCTGAGGCTCGGGTCTTATCTGAGGAGAAATCCTGAGACTGTTTCTGGAGGTCTTGTTTCCACGCGTCCATCTCACTCATCACCTGCAAATACAACGAGGTATCAATAAACCGGGACTAAACCAGGCCTAAACTGGGACTGAACCAGGACTGAATTAGGACTGAACCAGGACTAAACCATGACTGAACCAGGACTAAACCAGGACTGAACCAGGACTAAACCAGGAATAAACTAGGATTAAACCAGGACTAAAACAGAATTAAACCAAGACTAAACTGGGACTTAAACCATGATAAAAAAGGTCTAAAACCAGGAATAAACCAGGTCTGAACCAGGACTCAACCAGGTCTGAATCGGGACTAAACCAGGACTAAATCAGAACTGAACTAGGACTAAACTAGGACTAAACCAGAACTGAACCGGGACTAAACCAGGTCTAAATCAACATATTACCATGTCTATACCGTCCAGACTATGTTTTATTTGCAATTTTGGATACCTTGAGTTTGGTAGCATTGTGTATTTTGGGTAGTACTACTAGTATTTGCTGTAGTATTTGCAGTACCTCGAGTGTGCACTGGTGCAGAATCCTGAGCTGCAGAAACACATCGAGGCGAATCTTCCTTTGGTGGAACAGTTCCTCCAGTTGAACATGAGCCTCCTCCAACTGCTGCAGCACTGTCTCCACATGGACCACCGAGCTGCCCTGGGGTCTATAACAAACGCACCCTCGTTAGGAATCGAACCCACAACCTCTGTCACAGTAACACACTCAAACTCAGAGAGATCAGGAGTCTAACCCACAACCTCCTGGTGAGAGGGAGGAGACAGGATAACCACTCTGTCACAGTAACACAGGGCTCAAACTCAGAGAGATCAGGAGTCTAACCCACAACCTCCTGGTGAGAGGGAGGAGACAGGCTAACCACTCTGCCACTCTTATAGTACCTGAGTTGTAGAATGAGGTCTTCTCCTTCTCGGATCACACTCATGGCGGCCTCCTGTGAGAGCCAGGGTTAGAGTTTAAATTAGTCTGGGTTAGAAATAAAACAGGGTTAAGTTAGTCTGTGTTAGGGTTGATTATGGGGTTTTAATACAAGCAGGACTACAACATTTACTACTAGTGGTATATTTAACTAGTGATTGACCAATTGATACTTTGCAGCTGATGTCATCAACATTCACTGGGGGTGTGATGCTAACTGTAGGCACTGCTCTGTCAGAAGCTCTGTTAGACATTAATCTGAGCTTTATTTTAACAACTACAACTGATGAGGTGAGCTGATTTGTGCTCTTAAACAACACCAGTTTTTCAGTTAGTCACTTACCTTTTAGTTGACGATGAACACTCATATTGAGCACAGTCTCCTGAAAATGTGCTGTTTAAATCCATTTTGTATTTTGTCTTGAGTTTTCAGACTATCTTGAAACTTTTTTGACAGTGTTTGCTAATGTGTGCACTGTGTCACCATGAAAACTCCTGAACGTTCCACCATAGAGATACATGGAGAACACCCCGAGCGTGATATCACTGCGAAGTATCAATATGGGTTTTTTTATGGCCGATGCCAATACGATTGTTCAGAAGCCAGACAAACCGATGGCTGATAAACACTGCCAATATTTTTGGGCCGATTTTGATTATTTTCCCCAAATTAAATGATTTGAAATGACTCACCCACAGCCCTGTTTCCTACAGAGTGGATACAAAAGCTGTGTATTCACCTATTGTGCAGTGTCCTGTGCCCAGTAAAATGTTCAAATGAAGTATAATGTATATTCTTTAGGCTTCTGGTTGACCCAAACAAAATATCAGACTCTATAAGATTTAAGACCTTTGGCCCATAGGATAAAAAGAGCAAATATCGCCCTGATATACTGGCCAACCGATATACCAGTATTTCTATCTTTGACCCATTTTCTTGCATGTACATCTGTTTACCTGTGTATTAGCCAGCTGTTTCTGCTCTTGCCAGCTGATACAGTGATGTAGTGGTATATTTTTTACCATATTCTTGCATGCACATGTTATTATAATGGTTGTTTACCTGTGTATTAGCCTGCTGTTGCTGCTGCTGGCTGATCAGGGCCTGCAGAGCCTCCACAGTCTCAGGACAGGGACAGAGCTCAGAAGAGAGCTGCTTCTGGAGGCCCTCCATCCACACAGACAACTGCAACATAACAGAACAATTATTCAACTACAGACAACTGAGAATAACACATTCAAATATAAGACAGGTATAACATACAGACAACTATAATATCACATAAAACATTCTAACAGATATAACCTACAGACCATTGAAGATAACAAACACTCAACTACAGACAACTGAAAAGATCACATATATTTATATTAATAATGCTACGATGGGTTTATACAACGCGTGTCAAGATTTCAAAAGCACTTTACAGAGCATTCTTCATTCACTCAGATACTGCTGTAGCCACAGCTGCCCTGGGGCAGACTTAGCCTCTGACCAATAATCACTCACCACTTCACACTATTCACAAACAATGCACAGTAAAATGATTTAGTCCAACACAATTACGTCCTGTAGATGGCAGCATTGTCTCTGTAGTCATGGTAAGAGTAGTCATATTACTTCTACTCCTACTACTATAGTAGTAGCAGTAGCAGTAGCAGTAGCAGCAGTAGCAGTGTCAGCAGCAGCAGCCGTAGCAGTAGTAGTAGCAGTAGCAGTAGTAATAGCAGGAGCAGTAGTAGTAGCAGTAGCAGTAGTAGCAGCAGTAGCAGTGCCAGTAGCAGCAGCCATAATAGTAGTAGCAGTAACAGTAGCAGTAGCAGTAGTAGTGGCAGTAGTAGTAGTAGTAAAAGTACCTCTTTGGTATGCGTGTAGAAGGACACAGCGAGGTCCAGCAGCAGCTTCCTCTGCTCCACTTTCTGAATGAACGCCTGAGAATTCACAACAACAACAACAACAGCGAGGTCTATTAGTCAGAACACACGTGGACATAGTAGTATATTTACTTTAGTATCATATTTCTGTGTATTATTTATTTTATTTTGTGTACCTGCATCCGGAGCTCAAGGTCGCGTGAGGCCTGGTAGATCTCCTCCTCTTCACACTCTCCAGACTGAGCCAGCTGATCGGCCGCCTCTAGCAGCTTCTCTGCGTTTGTGTAAGTATTCTACAGAAGAAACAAGGTTTAAGACTCAAACTTTAGATACTTAAGTTTATGTACTGCCGAAGGAAATGTCAGGTTTAACATTTTATCAGTTGCTATAACAACACTATAAACAGGCAATGGTGCTCTCACCTGCGCCACCTGTTGGAAGTCGTCATGTCTCTTCTGTAAAGCTCGAGCTCGGTGCAGCGACTTCCCCACTCCACTGTGTTTATTCAGGAACACCTCCCCATGCTGCTCCACCCAGTCCAACACCTAATGCATACAGATATACACAACTTTAATGATACTTTGCAGCTGATGTCATAAACGTTCCGTGGGGTGTGATGCTAATTGTTGGCAGTGCTCTGTCTGAAGCTCTGAGTTTTGTTTTAACACAATCTGACCATAAAGAACTGACTTTGCTGGAAGTACAACAGGTGAGCTGATTAAGCTTTTAGTGCTGTTAAAAAAGTCCCTCTCAAATAACATTACAGTCACACGCTAGCTAGCATTAGCCAACAGTTTTTCAGTTAGTCACTCTCACCTTTTTGTGTAAAACCAAACTCCTAAACAGGACCATGAACGCTCATATTGATCAAAGGCTCTTGAAAATGTATTGTTTGTATTTTTTCTTCAGTTTTCAGAACGATCTTTGGTAGTTATTGCTAATGTGTGCACTGTGTCACCATGGTAACTGCTGAACATTCCACCATAGGCATACAGGAAGAACACCCCCAGTGTGATGTCACTGCAAAGTATCAATAGGTGGTTTTCAGATTGTAGTTTTCCCTATTGATTACACTGTACTTTGCCATGAAATATCCAAAAGGTAAATTCCCAAATGCTGAACCTGATCATTTCTATCTGACTAGACCCAAGAACTCGCTGTATTACAACACAAATCTACATTTGAACTATATTCACTTAAGCTGTCCTATCTGTATTAAATATGATTAGCCTATTGTATGTGGTGATGTCATCTGAAACACAGCAGTAGAAGTAACCTTTACTATCTCAGAACCAAACAAATGTGTTCTTAAAGATGCACTGTGTCCTTTCTCCGGTAGAGATGTTCTTGCTTTGCCTATAATGTTCCACAGTATGGCATTAAACGTATCTACCTCCATTGAGACAAGCAGGTTACAACTCCACAGGTCAGATCTTTGGAGAGGCAACACCACTCAAAGCGCATCTTTTTGAAGGTATTTTTGAGCAGTATAAACTAGAAATAAATTCTAGATAGAAATGTTTAATGCCATACTGTGGAATATTCCAGGCTAAAGCAATAACATCTCAATGGAGACAAGTTACATAGTGCACCAAATGATAGTTTTCAACCATATCTTCTTCAAATGTCAAATATTGTGTCATCCTGTTTTTAAATGCATAGATCTTTGAGCAGATTTCAAATAGTACTGTATTTAAGTATACATTTTAGCTGTCTATACTTTTTAAAGTGGATACTTTTTACTTTTACTTTAGTACATTTGAGAGCAGGTATCTGTACTTTCTACTCCACTAATTGGACTGAAAATTAAAAGTATTTTTTATAATTATTTGAGATCTGCTGAAAAGGCTGGGAGGTTTATTTTAAACACGTTCATAATTTGAGCAAACAAAAATATAGAAAGAAAAACAGCTAAGAAAAAAAATATCAGTTCAATTATTTCAACTGAACAAAATTCAGCACAAATCTTAATCAAAATCACTACATTTGAAGCCTGATATGACCTCAAAATCTGCACGAAAGACTGTTAATTTTTACTCTTTAAGTACATTTTTAACAGGTACTTTTACTATTTTTTGTATTTTTTTTTGCTCCAATAGCTTTACTTTTATTTAAGTAACCAACGAGAGTAGTTTTTCCACCACTGTTAACCGGCATGGAATATAACAGTGGTGTAAAATAGGGACTATCTGCTATATTATCGAAAATCTAGCCGATATTTGGCACTGATATTTTTGCCCCTTTTTAAAATTATTTTTACAAAAGTGAATAACTTCATTTGTAAACTTCACTATAACTTAACATAAATTTGGTCTGTATAGATTTTAAAAGCTTCAAATTGGCATGAGCAAATATCGGTTATCACCCATACACATATCAGCAAGACAAATATCACATATCAGTATTGGCTCAAACAGATCCATATCAGACCATCCCTAGCATAAAATCTAGAGGGTAAATATAAATAAATAAGGTTTAAGTCTAAAATGTAAAAGTTGGACCTGTTTGACGTCCTGCTGGAACACACAGAGCTGCAGACGCTGGTGGAGGCGGAGCTTACGATGCTGCCATGCCCCCTCCACTTTGTGATGGCCCTGAGACAAAAACATCACATTTACATATTTATTTACATATTTATGAACTATATACAGGTGTTATAATTCTACAGGAGACTGAAATCTGAACTAAACTGATCCCCGTACCTGAAGGACCTGGTGCAGAACTCCCATGATGCCATGCGTGGCGGCGGTGAAGTCCGGTTTGGTCTCGGTTTGGTCCGACTCGGAGGCGGGACTTCGTTGGAGGACGTCCAATAAGATTTTACCACTTTCACTGATCTGAGGTCAGAGAAGAACTACGTTAATATAGATGACTAAACCAGGTCTAAAACAGGACTGAAGCAGGACTAACCCAGGTCTAAACCAAGTCTAAACCAGGTCTAAACCAGGTCTAAACCTAAACTAGACCAGGTATGAACCAGGTCTAAACCAAGTCTGAACCAGGTCTAAACCGGAGTGAACCAGGTCTAAATCAGGACTAAACCAGGACTGAACCAGATCTAAACCAGTGTGGCTAGTGTGTAGTTCTGTGTGTAGTTCTGCGTGTAGTGCTGCATGTAGTTCTGCGGGGTAGTTCTGCGTGCAGTTCTGTGTGTAGTTCTACATGTAATTCTGTGTGTAGTTCTGCGTGTAGTTCTGGGTGTAGGACTCACCTGTGTGTAGTTATATGTATTTACCTGTGTGTAGTTTCCAGAAATCTCCTCGTTGAGTTCTTGGTGCTTTTTGCTGGCCGCCTCCAGCTCAGAGGAGACTGAGGGCAGAGGGCCTTCAGAGCACTGCTGCACCCACGTCTCCACCTTCGATAGAAACTATTAATATAACAAAAAATATATTGTTATGAAAAGAATTTAAAGCACAACAATTTTCTCATGTAAGAATACTTTACTAGTCAGGTTATGTGGGACTAGTTTAAACTGAGGGTATAAGGTTTAAATGCCGTCTTAGATTAACTATCGAACATATGAGTAGAACAAATCTAATCAACTCCCTTATGAGATTTCCCTGTATAAAATGCCAGCAGAGGACACAAGCTAAAACTAAGGGGGCTAGGCTAATGTTTATTAGCTGTGAGGTAATCAGAATGATCAGAATGCACAATCCAGCTTTTACTTTGGCTTTAAGTATCTGCCGCTTTTTGATATTGACCAATACCAGTGCATGGATTGAAAATGGCATTTTTTCTCCAAACACAGTTTACAAAATGGATCGAATTGTGTTATGTAACTTCTTTATACCTCATGTAACTACAGAACGGCTTTGTATGAATTAAAGTTCAAACATTATTCAAACATTATGAGGCCTACATAGTCTATAAACAGTCTCATTACATCCAGGTATCATTGAGCCGATACCCAATCCTAATTTATCTGGATCAGCACCGATATTCAATACTGGTATCGGTATTAATGCATCCCTAACAGAATGAGACCAGTGAATACTTTAAAAACACAGAGGAGCCTCATGTATAACCACACGGTCGGTGCTTTTACATGGTCCATAAAAATCTGATAGAATAATGAGATAACCCAGTAATTCCATGTGATTTGTTGTGTGTGTGTGTTTGTTGTGTGTGTTTGTGTGTGTTTACAGCACAAGAGACATGTGATCATCAAAGACACCTGAGATTACTCACATCAGATGAACTGTTTCAATTTTATAATGCCAGAAATCAGATCATAATCAGATTTCTGGTGTGAGTGTTATGCTGAATTCACACCATAGCAACAAATTCGCACCAAACGCATCCAGTTAGACACCTTTGCATTTGAGGCTTGAAACTCGTTGAGGAGCGGAAAATTTCACAGAAAGTTCAGATTTTTTAACTCTGTCTGACGCCTGTGATGTTGACGGTCAAAGGCGTGAGCACTCAAGAAAACATGGAACTTGGACCAGCCTAGATGCACATCCCCATAGACTTGTAAACCCGACTCGCCTGACGCCGTAGTCTGAACGCAGCATAAGTCTCATCACCTGCTCTGCCCCCTGGTGGAAGGCCGTGGCCATGCTCAGCGTGGCGCTCCTCTGGTCCAGTGCAGCGGTCAGCGCACTCCAGTCCTCCTGTAACCGTGATGACACTTTGGTGATGCGGTCAGCACCATAGTGACCTGCTTCAGCCAGACGGGCGGCAACAGTGACCACGCTGTCCACATTCACACTGCCATTCTGAAGGAAGAGGGAGTAGTAGTGGTAATAATACTGTAGTAGTACTAGCAGTAGTAGTAACCATAGACATTCACAGATGCCTAGGGGGTAATGCTAACGGCTATATGGCTATATGAAAAAATAGTAGTGGTAGTAGTAGTAGTAGTACTAGTAGTATTAGTAGTACCATGCAGTTGGCAGTGAAGTGCTGGTGCTGGCTCTGTAGCTCCAGAGCGTGTTGGTGGTTGAGTCCGACCTCAGTGATGCTCTGGAGGAACAGCTCTTTACTGTGAGCAATCCACTCCGACATCTGAAATATACACAAGAATATAAAATACACACCTGCAATAGGACCAGAACCAGAACAATACTGTCACACGTGAGTTGCTTGGTAAAATAAAAGAAAGACATGTGAAAGACATTTGAAAGAAAGCAAAGTTTACTTTTTAGCACTTTTCTTAACACAAGGCTTTTCCAGACGCTCAAAGTCACTTTATAGTTTGGTGCATTCTTCATTCACTCCACACTCTGTGATGCTCAGACACTATTGTAGCTACAGCTGCCCTGGAACTGAGTGACATAGGCAAGGCTGCCAATCTGCACTGTCAGTCCTTCCCACCACCAACACTCACACACCACATTCATACTAGGCAATGTGGGTGAAGTGTCTTGCCTAAGGACACAACAACAATTAACATCTCCATCGGTTTACACATCACTTACACTGCCCCAGTGCAGCTGCTGAGGTTTTGTCGCTCTGAGTGTGTTGGAAACACACACTCAGAGCGGTGCTGCTGTGTTTGCTGCGGTCACCAAACCAAGTGCAGTCTGAGCCCAGGTTAGGCTAACTGAAAATTATGAGGTATGACGACATGGTACGTGTACCTTGGTGGCATCCTGCTCAAACAGGAAGTGTGCGTACCTCTAACAGGAAGTGCACGTACCTTGGTGGCGTCCTGCTCAAACAGATGCAGCTGCAGTGTCTGCTCCAGTTGGACTTTCCTCTCGCTCCAGTGCTGTAACAGGTGAGTCCGGGAGCTCTGCATCCTCTCCAGAAGAGACGACACTTTAGGGGCTACGCTCTGGAAGTCTGCGCCCCCTGACAACCAGGTACCACCTCCACCACCTGCCCCTCCTCCACCTGCCCCTCCACCTGTCCCAGTCCCACCCCCAGCCCCAGTCCCCTCTGAGGGAGCATCACTGTGGGAGGGACCAAGCCGCATCCTCTGCAACAGGCTCCGCCCCTCTCTGTCCAGGGCGTCGACTGGAGCTGTGGAGATGGTGTTTCTCAGGCGGCCATGTTCTTCAAGCAATCTGCAACAAAGAGACCTGGTTTAGACCTGATTTAGACCTGGTTTAGACCTGGTTTAGACCTGGTTTAGTCCCTTGATTTAGTCTGCTTTAGTCCCTGTTTTAGTCCTGGTTTAGTTCCTGGTTTAGTCCTATCTTAGTCCCTGTTTTAGCCTTGGTTTAGATCCTGGTTTAGTCATGGTTTATTCCCTGGTTTAGTAGTGATTTAGTCCTGGTCTAACCCCAGTACTCTCCCCTGTCCCCAGTTTTGCTGTGTGGTCATACTTGCGGGCCTCGTCCACATCTTGGGGCTCGGGTTGGCGGCTCAGGCCCACACCG
>KN484764.1:52287-66962 GCA_000787095.1 Periophthalmodon schlosseri
TAAACTGTTAATCGCCTTGGCAACAGTTATTATTTTCCATCATTGTGATGCACACGTCTTTTGTACATTGTTTACCGTGAGCAGTTATTTGTTATGCAGTTGTGTTTTTTATTAAAATGTGAAAACTGTACAGAACATTTGATTAAACTCTATAGTTAATAAAAACAATATCACTTAACTTTATTAACAAAATATTCAACAAATGTAAATGGTGGTGAGCTGTCTGTCTCCATGGAAATGTTAATGCTTTGTCTGGAACCTAAACTAAACTAGGGTTTAAACCTGGACTAAACTAGGGCCTAAACTTGGACTAAACTAGGTTCTAAACCTGCACTAAACCTAAACCTGGACTAAACTAGGGTCTAAACCTGAACTAAACCTAAACCTGGACCAAACTAGGGTCTAAACCTGGACTAAACTAGGGTCTAAACCTGGACTAAACTAGGGCTTAATCCTGGACTAAACTAGGGTCTAAACCTGAACTAAACCTAAACCTGGACTAACCTTAAACTTGGACTAAACTAGAGCCTAAATCTGGACTAAACTAGTGTCTAAATCTGGACTAAACCTAAACCTGGACTAAACTAAACCTGGACTAAAGACTAAACTAGGGTCTAAACTTGGACTAAACTAGGGTCTAAACCTGGACTAAACTACGGTCTAAACCAAGATTAAACTTGGGCCTAAACTTGGGCCTAAACTTGGGTCTAAACTTGGGTTTCAACTTGAGTCTCAACTTGGGTCTCAACTTGGACTAAACTGGGGTCTAAACTTGGACTAAACTTAAACCTGGACTAAACTAGGGTCTAAACCTGGACTAAACTATGGTCTAAACCTGGACTAAACTACAGTCTAAACCAAGGCTAAACTTGGGTCTCAACTTGGGTCTCAACTTGGATAAAACTAGGACCTACACCTAGACTAAACTAGGGTCTAAACCTGGACTAAACCTAAACCTGGACTAAACCTAAACTTGGACTAAACTAGGCCCTAAACCTGGACTAAACCTAAACCTGGACTAAACTAGGGTCTAAACCTGGACTAAACCTAAACCTGGACTAAACTATGGTCTAAACCTGGACTAAACTAGAGCCTAAACCTGGACTAAACTAGAGACTAAACCTGGACTAAACTAGGGTTTACACCTGGACCAAACTAGGGTCTAAACCTGGACTAAACTAGGTCTTAATACTAGACTAAACTAAGGCCTAATCCTGGACTAAACTCGGGTCTTAACCTGGACTAAACTAGGGTCTTAACCTGGACTAAACTATGGTCTAAACCTGGACTAAACTATGGTCTAAACCTTGACTAAACTGGAGTCTAAAGATGGACTAAACTAGTGTCTAAACCTGGACTAAACCTAAACCTGGTCTAAACTAGGGTCTAAACCTAGACTAAACCTAAACCTGGCCTAATCTAGGTCCTAAACCTGGCCTAAACTAGTGTCTAAACCTGGACTAAACTACGGTCTAAACCTAGACTAAACTGGGGTCTAAACCTGGACTAAACTGGTGTGTAAACCTGGACTAAACCTAAACCTGGATTAAACTGGGGTCTAAACCTGGACTAAACTGGTGTGTAAACCTGGACTAAACCTAAACCTGGACTAAACTAGGGTCTAAACCTGGACTAAACCTAAACCTGGACTAAACTAGGGTCTAAACCTGGACTAAACTAGAGACTAAACCTGGATTTAACTAGGGTCTACACTTGGACTAAACTAGCGTCTAAACCTGGACAAAACTAAGGCTTAATCCTGGACTAAACTAGGGCCTAATCGTGGACTAAACTCAGGTCTTAACCTGGACTAAACTAGGGCCTAAACCTGGACTAAACTGGGGTCTTAACCTGGACTAAACTAGGCTCTAAACCTGGACTAAACTCGGGTCTCAACATGGACTAAGATATGGTTTAAACCTGGACTAAACTAGGGTCTTAACCTGGACTAAACTAGGCTCTAAACCTGGACTAAACTCGGGTCTCAACATGGACTAAACTACAGTCTAAACCTGGACTAAACTAGGGTCTAAACCTGGACTAAACTAGATCTAAACCAAGATTTACATCGATTTAACAAAGACAAAACAACTCTTTATAAAAGGACTAAACCATTACCAAAACAGGTCTAGAAAAGGACTTAACCAGGATCCTGCATTATTGAACCACATGACTATAATTACTACTAATGTCTAATGTTGCTATGATACTAAAAAAAAATAATAGAGACTCGATACTTGATACAGATTCTGATACTGCGATGATAGTAAAAAACACTTTTTCTTTAGACAATAGAATGTGATTTTCAACATTAAATGGGAGTACTTTCTTTTACACTACCATGTGGCCTTATATCTGGGCGTAAGCTAGTCTATGTGTCTTGCACTTGTTCTGATACAGCTCAAGATCATTCTAAAGCTATTCAGGAAAGGTTCATTTCTGTTCTGTGAATGGGACTATTTTAGTATTGATACTTGTTTATATGAGTATCTTGTTTTGATACTAGTTTTAGGATCTGATTTTCAATACTTTTCACAACTCTACTACTACTATTACTATACACGCAGAACTGCTCAGAGCTTTCAGAAGTGACAGTGCTGTATGGACTAAATCAGGACTAAACCAGGACTAAACCAGGACTAAACCAGGACTGAACCAGGACTAAACCTGAACCAAAACAAGACTAAACCAAGACTAAATCAGGTCTAAAAAAGGGCTGAACCAGGACTAAACCAGGTCCCTTTTCAGATGTGGCTGTGACCCCTGTGCTGCGCCTGACCTCTCGCTAATCAATGCCTCTCTCCATCGATGATGGTCAGTCAGTTTGGTTCAGACTTATGTAACAGCTCATACACTCAGAGAGACTCCACTGCATCGCTACAGGTCTGGAATGCTTTTAATGTATTTAAAGTTCACCTCTGATTTGGAGCTAAGTCCTTTAGACAATGTGTAGACTACATTTCCTGGCTTAGTCCTGGTTCAGTCCTGGTTCAGTCCTGGTTCAGTCCTGGTTCAGTCCTGATTTAGAGCTGGTTTAGTCCTGGTTCAGTCCTGGTTCAGTCCTGGTTCAGTCCTGGTTCAGTCCTGGTTCAGTCCTGGTTCAGTCCTGGTTCAGTCCTGGTTCAGTCCTGGTTCAGTCCTGGTTCAGTCCTGGTTCAGTCCTGATTTAGAGCTGGTTTAGTCCTGGTTTAGTACTGGTTTAGTCCTGGTTTAGACCTGGATTAGCCCTGCTTTAATCCTTCTTTAAACATGATTTAGTCCTGGTTTAGACCTGGTTTAGACTTGGTTCAGTCCTGATTCAGTCCTGGTTTAGTCCTGGTTTAGTCCTGGTTTAGTCCTGGTTTAGTCCTGGTTCAGTCCCGGTACAGTCCTGATTTAGTCTTGGTTTAGTTCTGGTTTAGTCCTGGTTCGGACTTCATTTAGTCCTGGTTTATTTCACGTTTAGACCCTGTGGTTAATCCTGGGTTAGACCCCGTGTTTAGACCTTGTTTAAACCTGGTTCAGTACTGGTTCAGTCCTGGTTCCCAGACCTGGTTGTGGTCCAGATCTGGCCTGTTGTGGGTGTGTCGTTCATTTGGAGAAACAGCTGAGGAAAGAATTTAAACCGATTCAAATCTTAAACCTGCGAAGAATGTGTTCACTTTATATTCTACCAACAGGTCTGTACCGGGACTGAACTTGGACTGAACCAGGACTGAAAATCAGGTAAACTTCTCAATGTTATGTTTTGATAATAGAACAAAAGTGGGTCTTGCAGAGTGTCCTAGTTTACTCTGAGACTGGACTTAATTTAGTCCAGGTTTAGATCTGGGTTGGTCCTAGTTTTATCCTGGTTAAGCCTTGTTCCTCCATATGCATTTGTATTTTGATCCTAAGTTATTCTTGGCTTCAATCTGCATAACTTTTGTATTTTTCCTTATATTCAGAATTCCACAATGTCCGGATCCCTCCCGCGCTTCCCCAGTCTCCCGAGGGGCGTGTCTTTGCCAAGGGGCGTGTCTTTGCCGAGGGGCGCCTCTCTGCCGAGGGGCGTTTCTTTGCCGAGGGGCATATCGTTGCCGAGGGGCGTGTCATTGCCCAGGGGCGTGTCACTGCCTCGTCTCCCAGCAACAGCCACCCGCCGCTCCATTGCTGTCGCCGTGACGACTGCCTCCAGTGCTCCTCGGAGACTGATCCAGGACTGCTTCTCCGTATGCGACCACCAAACCTCCCCCGGTACAAAGGATAGCCACAAAAACATGCCTACATATATCTGTTTATCAGTTACCATGGTGACAAAATGCACACATTAGCAAAAAGTTGTAAAATAGTCTGAAAACTCAAGAAAAAAACTCTAGAAAAAAATACAAAATGGATTTAAATAGCACATTTTCAGGAGCCTGTGATCAATATGAGGTTCATGGTCCTGTTTAGGAGTTTGATTTTCAACAAAAAGGTGAGACTGACTAACTGAAAAGCTGTTGGCTAATGCTAGCTAACTTGTGACTGTAATGTTATTTGAGGGACTTGTTTAACAGCATAAATGAGCTCACCTGTTGTAGTTCAGCAAAGTCAGTTCTTTATGGTCAGATTGTAACAGCATAATGAGCTCACCTGTTGTAGTTCAGCAAAGTCAGTTCTTTATGGTCAGATTGTGTTAAAACAAAGCTCAGATTAAAGTCTAACTTGAGTAACAGAGCTTCAGACAGAGCAGTGCCTACAGTTAGCATCACACCCCTAGGGGATGTTGAAGACATCATCTGCAAAATATCAATATTGTTGATTTCAAACTTGATTTGGATACTAAGGAATAGACTTGAATATACTCAATACCAATTCCAATACCACGATGATAATAAAAAAACTCTTTCTTTAGACAATAGAATGTGATTTTCAACATTAAATGGTAGTACTTTCTTTTATATTCCCATGTGGCCTTATATCTGTGTAATCCCTCAGTCGTCCAGGTAGGTTCCATAGTGGTCCATGGGCGTATACTAGTCTATGTATCTTATACTTGTGAAAGATACAGCTCAAGATCATTCTAAAGCTGTTCACCAAAGGTTCATTTCTGTCCTGTGAATGGGACTTTTTTAGTAATGATACCTGTTCAGATGAGTATCTAGTTTCGATAATAAGGTTCATTCTGTCCTGTGAATGGGACTTTTTTAGTAATGATACCTGTTCAGATGAGTATCTAGTTTCGATAATAGTTTTAGTATCTATTAGTATCTGATTTTCAATACTTTTGACAACCCTACACCATAGTTTAAGAGCATATATTCTCCCTCAGACAGATCTTTAAATCTATGTTTGAGTTTGATCTGAATTGAATAATTCAAATTATAACTGAACCGCAGCACATGGGCCACACATACAGATTTATACATGTTCAAGCTCTAAGTACTATATTACTGCACTAATACTGTACTTCTACTGTAGTATCTGTACTGTAATCTGTAAACCAGGACTAAACCAGGACTAAACCAACTCTAAATCAGAACTGAACCAGGACTGAACCAGAACTAAACCAGGACTGAACCAGTTCTAAACCAGGACTGTACTAGGTCTAAACTAGATCCAAAGCAGGACTAAACCAGCACGAAACCAAGTCTAAACCAGGCCTAAGTCAGGACTAAACCTGTTCTAAACCAGGACTGAACTAGGGCTAAACCAGGACTATATCAGGACTATACCAGTTCTAATAGTAGTATCATGTGAAAGATATTGTGTGTGAAAGCATTAGAAGTAGCAGTAGCACTAGTAGTAGTGTAGTAGGACTAGTATTAGTACAGAGTAGTAGTAGTATTTGAGAGATGTTGAGTGTGGAGGCAGTGGCAGTAGCAGTAGTAGTAGTAGTAGTATTAGTACAGGGTAGTAGTATTATTTGAGAGAGATGTTGAGTGTGGAGGCAGTAGCAGCAGTAGTAGTACAGGGTAGTAGTAGTAATAGTAGTAGTACAGGGTAGTAGTAGTAGTAGTAGTACAGGGTAGTAGTATTATTTGAGAGAAGCTGAGTGTAGAAGCAGGTCATGTGATCAGAGGATTAGTGAGAGGACAGCAGCGCTCATGTACGGTGAGCACCTCACATTTTATATCTTTTGTTTTTAAGTATATTTCTAAATGATTGGAGCATGTTCATGTTTTGTTGGGTGATTGACACAATAATGTAATAGTTTTGGTCAGATGTGACTCTTAAATACAACAGAGATGTGATTACTGTGGCTGTAAAATGTCTGCTTTTATTCTGTTTATAAATGTGAACTCTGGACGTCAGTGCTTCACCCTCACACAGCAAATACTCACTTGGATATTATTATGAATAATGACTAAAATTCATTCAAAAATACAACTTTATCAAGCAGGGCAAAAGACTAAACCAGGACTGAACCAGGACTACACCAGGACTACACCAGGACTGAACCAGGTCTAAACCAGGACTAAACTAGGATTAAACTAGGACTACACCAGTCTAAACCAGGACTAAACCAGGTCTAAACCAGGATTGGACCAGGACTACATAAGGACTAAACCAGGACTAAACCAGGGACTAAACCAGGACTAAACTAGGACTAAACCAGGACTAAACCAGCATTGGATCAGGCATAAGGACTGAACCAGGACTTGATCAGGTCTTTGTTGTTGTGGGAGCAGCAGCAGCAGGTGGTCATGTGACAGAGCAGGTCACATGACTGAACAGAAATGTAAAAGCGTTACATAACTGCGGATTAGACCGGACCTTTTAAATCCATTAATTTAAACACACTCAGAGAAACAAACAGCAGCACATCTGGACACAAACATCTGGACTCATCTGACCCAGATAAAAGCTGCCCTGGGACACACTGACAGAAGTGACGCTGCCAATCTGCACCATCGGCCCCTCCCACCAACAACACACACACACCACATTCATACTAGGCAATATGGGTGTCTTGCCTGAGGACACAACCACAGTTTTTGTCATTGCTGCCCCACTGTGGCACCTGGAATTCCCATCGGCCTCCCATCCAAGTCCTGACCAGGCCAGACCTGCTTTGCAAAAAGACCAAACGAGATCTTACCATGGTTTATGAATGATTCTATGCTCACAAAAGGGCAGCAAAACATTCAGTTACATCAAAAGATCATGTTTCCTTTTGAGTCCAGTTGTTTGTGCTCTGTAACCAAATGGTAGACCAGGACTAAACCAGGACTAAACCAGAACTTAACCAGGACTAAACCAAGACTAAACCAGGACTAAACCAGAACTTAACCAGGGCTAAACCAGGACTAATTTCTCTCTGTCTCAGGTCTGTGTGGATGCTGTTGGGCTCTGAGGCCCCGCTACAAACGACTGGTCGACAACATCTTCCCTGAAAACCCAGAGGTAAACCAGGACTAAAGCAGGACTAAAGCAGGACTAAACCAGCGCTAAACCGGGGCTAAAGCAGAGCTAAAATAGTATCAGTATTTTCAGGATGGAGCAGAGGATGAGCAGACAGAGCAGAGGATGAGCAGATGGAGCAGAGGATGAGCAGATAGAGCAGAGGATGAGCAGAGGTGTAGAGGCAAGGCAAGGCAAGTTTATTTGTATAGCACAATTCGTACACAAAGTAATTCAAAGTGCTTTACAGAATTAGAAAGACATTAAAATCACAACAACTCAAAACATAAATAATCATAAATAATCATCATAAAATGAACATTAAATGACAAGTGCAGAACAAAAACCTTTCAGTCATATGCACAGCGAAACAGAGCCATTTTGAGCCTGGATTTAAGCATTGTCAAGTGTAGAGGATGAGCAGAGGGTGCGGAGTATCCCCTGTGGACAGCACTATGGTGTGTTTGTATTCTCAGGAGGGTCTGGTGAAGGTGAACATGAGCAGAGGTGCAGAGGTACAGAGGAGGACCAGAGGTGCAGAGGAGGAGTAGAGGTGCAGAGGATTCCGCGTGGACAGTACTATGGTGTGTTTATTCTCAGGAGGGTCTGGTGAAGGTGAACATGGAGAAGTTGACGTTCTTCGCTCTGTCAGCTCCAGAGAAACTCGACCGAATCGCTGCCTATCTGAGCGAGAGACTGACCAGAGACCTGCACCGCCACCGCTATGGGTAACACTACTACTACTACTAGTACTACTACTAGTGCTACTACTGCTACTACTATTACTACTCCTTTATGCAGTACTGTATGCAGTACTGTCTAGTTTTAACGGTGAATGCCGCGATGTGGTCAAACCCAGCCATACGATCTGCGGCCTGCTACTCTGGAAGTTATGAATGAGATGGATCAGGCTTGTAAAGATGTTGAGATGTTGCAGCTTCTGGATCTGGTGCCTATGGATGGAACTGAAGGCTGAGCTGACGTTCATGAAGAGAATCAGAGTGAAGTGACCAGGAGAACCGAGGAGAGTGCAGGTGCTGAGGAGCAGGTGCAGCAGGTGCCCCTGTCGGAATTATAGGAGACTGCAGTGGATCTAGTTCAGCATGATGACATGATGATGATCAGCAGCAGTTTCTTCCAGGCACTTCATTCAGTGAGGGCCCTAGGTTGGTAGTAGGGATATGCCGATATATCGGCCCAGTATCAGTATCGGTCGATATTCACATGATAGAGTAATATTGGTATTGGCTAAAAGCACAGATACGGCAGTGAAAAAAACTTCCTTAAACAGAGAGTGAAAATCAGAATAGTCCCTGTGCGCATGGAGTTTATGCAGTACTTTATACATCACTTCATGGCACAGTTACATGGTGATTGCAGTATTTTATATGCAGTACTTTGTGCAGGTACATAGTGATGGCAGCACCTTTGCAATACTTTATGCAGTACTTTGTGGCACAGCTACAATGTGATTGCAGTACTTTATATGCAGTACTTAGTGCAGGTACATGGTGATGGCAGTAGTTTTGCAATACTTTATGCAGTACTTTGTGGTACAGGTACGTGGTAATCGCAGTAGAGGCTCTGGAGCAGCTCCTCTCTGCCTGTCACTGTCAGAGTATCAACCTTTTAGTGGAGAGTTTTCTGAGCACGCTCCGTCTGCTACTCGAGACAGAACGCCCCCATCTGCACATGCTGGCTACTGATGCCGTGAGTACTACTTATACTACTACTACTACTACTGATACTATTGATACTACTGCAAATTCTCCTCCTGCTCATAAAAAAACCTTTTCTGTTTCAGTTTGTGAAGTTTGCAAACATCGAGGAGGACACTCCGTCGTACCATCGCAGCTACGACTTCTTTGTGGCGCGATTCAGCCAAATGTGTCACTACCAACACCAAGACCTGGAGACCCAGAACAAGTCAGTCCTGCTTTAGTCCTGCTTTAGTCTTGCTTTAGTCCTAGTTTGGTTCTAGGATCCGTGTGTCTGGTATCAGAGGACTTCAGGGCATGGTTTAGACCTGTTATAGTCCTGGTTTAGTCCTGGTTTAGTCCTGGTTTAGACCTGGTTTAGACCTGGTTTGGTTCTAGGATCCGCGTGTCTGGTATCAGAGGACTTCAGGGCGTGGTGAGGAAGACTGTGGACTGTGAGCTTCACGTGAACATCTGGGAGCCTCTTCACATGGAGCAGATCGTCCCTGCTCTGCTGGTCAACCTGCAGCACAGGTACTACAAATACCACTACTATTACTGCAAAAACTACTACTGCAGCACAGTAACAGTACACACATTTACTACTACTTCTCCAAATACTACTACTGTGTGACAGTACTACAACTACTACTACTGCAAATACTATTACTGCAAATACTACAATTACTACTGCAAATACTACTGCTGCAGCATAGCGACAGTACACACAGGTAGATACTACTACTGTAAATGCTACTACCACAGCACAGTCAGGTTACAGACAGGTACCACAAATATTACTGCAAATGCTACTACTACGACTACTACTACTACGACACAGTGATAATATACATTTACATTATACTTTTCAGTGGGCAGGGGATCTCCACACATCACCACTACTTTTATTTGATCTGTGTGACTGTGTAAAAAGTACTTTTCCTTTTCCTTCATATCTCTGTGTAAACTGTGCTGTCTGCAGTGGGTTTCCGGCTGAACAGACTGAAGTGTGTTTCAGAGAACTGTTAGCACGTGCAGCGTACGGACACATCGCCAACACTATTCGCCCTGTACTTATGTAAGAGAAATATTAATACTACTACTATAACCAAAATACTGCTATACACCCTGTGTAACAAATATACCGTTGTCAGTGAGACTTCTAACTGCTGTGCATTATTTTTGTATAACCGCACAGGTATTTCTGGCAACAGTTAATCACTGTTCTATATCCATATACTGTGAGCATCACCAAAGCAACAGTTAAACAAATGAACTACAAAAACAGAAATAAAACGGAAATAACTAATGCTTTAAACATCCTTGGACAGCCACAAGCTTTTCAGATTTAAAAGTGAACTATTTTCAGTTTGTGGGACCATGGCATAAGCGGATTAAACAACCTGAGTCTCTTTACTCTAGGCAGGTACGGAGGCTGGCAGAGGCCATTTTAAAAGATGACTCCCATCCTCTAAATAACGAATTCCAACTGCTCCCATCACGATGGAGGTTTAAAGAGCCTTTCTGTAAAAACCAAGTGCTACAAAAGCACCTTTGTTCGAGCAGCCACAAGTGCCCTAATCAAGTGATGTTAATATATGTATAATACTACTAGAACCAGAATACTGCCATATGCCCTGTGCTTATGTAGAGAGATATACATGTATAATACTACTAGAACCAGAATACTGCCATATGCCCTGTGCTTATGTAGAGAGATATACATGTATAATACTACTAGAACCAGAATACTGCCATACGCCCTGTGCTTATGCGTGAATATCAGATATACAGATTAATTCAGCTATAACCAAGACAAACACAGATCATGTAATCTGTATCTAAATGACATTCTTAGCCTCCTCCATGAGTTTAAGCGTAAGTGTAATATTACAGTCTCATGAGTGCATGTTTGACAGACACCTCATGTAAAATGCATCTAAATCATGTGGTTACACCATAGACTATATAACAGAAGATTACAGTTTAAACATATTATAAATTTAATATTAAAGTGTTGCTGTTGCATGTTTGCTGTAGGCACCTGGACAGTCACAGTCTGTGGGAGGGACGAGGCTTTGCTGTGCGCTGTTTCCAAATCATCATGTACTCCATACAGGTAAAAAACAAACCTAACCTTTAACCTTTAACCTAAACATTAACCTAACCTATCCTAATCTTTCTACTCCATACAGGTTAGACACAAACCTAAGCTTTAACTTTTAACCTATTCCAACCCAAACCTAATCTAACTTATCCTAACCCGTCTACTCCATATAGGTAAAAAACAAACCTAACCTTTAACCTAACCCTTGACCTAAACCTAAATGTTAATCTAACCTATCCTAATTTGTCTACACCATACAGGTAAAAAGAAAACCTTTAACCTTTAACATTTAGCCTAACACTTAGCTTCACCTAAGCCTGTCATGATAATGACTATATCCACTTATCCTTCAGTATATGAAAGCTGGGACAGTATATTCTGGAGCTTAATATTTACCGTGGGTACATTTTCTTTGCAAAAGTGTGGAGATTTTTTCTATTTTTATGTAAGACGTTCAGATCTGTAGAGAGTAGAATAAATAACTTCTCTGGCTCATTGTAAGTTTATTCTGATATTAATTTGCTGCAGCTCTCTTCTAATAATGCAGTATATTTAAAATGTGTTTACTGGGAGTATCCTGCTTTGTGTCAGTGGCATAAAGTAGTTTTAATATTATCGTTTATTGCGATATTTCTCTGTAGCAATATATCATGCTTCAAATTTGCTATAGTGACAGGTCTAACCTCACCTAATCCTTAACCTAACCTATCCTAACCCGTCTACTCCATCCAGGTCAGACACAAACCTATCCTGTTTTCTCTCTATGACAAAAGGAGCAGGTCAAGTTTGAACCGTTGGCAGTGACCTGTGACCTTTGACGCCAACTCATTCCTAAGATGTAAAGTCTTCCAGCTGTCAGGCAACAAACTAAATACTGTTGAGTGCATCGTCATGTTCAGGATTAGATACAGACAGGACACACTGGTTTCTTTAAACTAAGATGTGTGTATAAATCATACTTTATGGAGGCAACACTCCATGGCACTACCACTACAAGGAAAAAAGGTCAAACATGTCAATGTCCATGACTAAACCTGTGTTGTCTCCGACTCCGTGTATATTACAGTCTCAGCACTCTCACCGTCAATGTCCATGACTAAACCTGTGTTGTCTCCGAGGCCTAACACTGAATACAGCCAGTGTATGTGCTTCTCTTCATTTAACATGATACTTTTGACTACATCTGGAGAAAACCTGCCTCTTACCTGTGTACCAGTATTTCCACTCTTATATACAGTCTCAGCTCTCTCACCTACTTTGTGATCATGTTATACACATTGTTCTTGTGTATATATTTCCCTGTATATTTAACAGTATATATCTGTATACCTCACCTGGTGGTGCAGCAGCTCCTGTATGTGTATATATGTGTGTATATATGTGTGTGTATATGTGTGTGTATATAACAGTATATATGTGTATATTACAGTCTCAGCACTCTCACCTGGTGGTGCAGCAGCTCCTGGGTCATCTTGATGCTAACAGTCGCTCGTCAGCTTCGGTCAGAGCCGGAATCATGGAGGTTCTGTCTGAGGCAGCGGTCATCGGGGCTACAGGGTCAATAGGTCTGTACTAGTATACACTACTACTACTACTATACTTCTCCTGAGGCCACGGGGTCTACAGGTCTGTAGTACTATACAATACTATTACTACTACTATACTTCTTCTAAGGCCACAGGGTCTACAGGCCTATAATATACTACTAGTGCTACTACTATTACAACTGTACTCTACTACTGAGGCCATGGGGTCTGTAGGTCTGTATTAATGTACTACTACTACAAATACTACTACTACCACTACTACCACTACAACCACTGCAACCACTACAACCACCAATACTATTACTACTACTACAACGACAACTGCTATATTTCTACTGAGGCCACAGGGTCTATAGGTCTGTATTAGTGTACTACTGCTACTGCTACTGCTACCACTACTACTACTACTACCAAAGGTTTAGTTCTTGTTTAGTCCTGGCTTAGTCCTGGCTTAGTCCTGGTTTAGTCCTGGTTTAGTCCTGTTTTTTCTCTCTCCAGGCCCCACGGTGCTGGAGGTCTTTAACACTCTTCTTCGGCAGCTGAGGCAGAGTGTGGACTATGAGCTCACAGGTTTCTATGACAACGCCGGCAAACACCAAACCAGCTCTGTGGAGGAGAGGACCCTCCAGGATGCCGTCATACGAACCATTGGTCAGAATGCACAAATAAATAAAACACTATTGATACTACTGCTGATGCTGATGTACTCGTTCCTGAAAGCCCTCCCTGTGTGTCAGATGCCCTCCCTGTGTATCAGATGCCCTCCCTCTGTGTCTGATGCCTTCCCTGTGTCTCCATGGGGTCTTAATCTGTGTAAAAGCTGCTAACCCTGTAGTTTAGACCTCTACACACGTGTTTTGAAATGCATGGGATTCTTGGATTAGTTTAAAGTTCTGATTGCAGGCGCTCTCAGATGTGAATGCTTCTGGGTGGGTTTAAAATGTAATTAAAAACTAGATTTTTATCACAATATTTACACATTGTACAGATCTACATATGAAAAAAATGAAAGTTTGTACTACAAAAGAAAATGTACCAGATGCCAATATTGGAATATTTGGAATTAACTCAAAATGAAAGTAAATGATGATGTAATTATTAACCTCTATTTTCTCTCTCTCTTGCCAGGCTCATTCGCCCACACGCTGCCTGTCTACCAGAGGTCAGAGGTCATGCTCTTCATCATGGGAAAGATCCCAGTGCCAGGGATCTACCCAGACCTTGGCGCTCCTAATGCTGGGTACAGACCACAGACCCAGCACTACAGCATTATACCACTTACATCATAGACTGCATCTGTATAAAGACACACTTCTTCTAAGAAACACTTCTATTCTGTATGTGTGAATGCAGAACACTGTTTTTCAAGCCTTTTTGAGTCCTGGCCATAGATTGTATATATAAATGGACATGGCTAACCATGCTGGCTCCATTGACTCTGGTTCTAATTCACTTTCTATTGAAAAACCTCGCCCCTCTCTCTGTAACTGCTGCTATCAGGCCTGTCATTTTGGTCTTAAAATGTCCATATTAACTTGCTCTACGTGATCCTGGTGTTTTTTATTATATATGAAGATATATTTAAACAAATTTTCATTCTAATAATAAAATGTTTTTAGGTTTGAAGGAAGTCGTATGATCCAAGTGATGCTCCTCAAGTCTCTGCTGCAGGTAAGAAAAACAAAAGTTAGAGAACAGTTCATAAATCTCATTAGTGATGTTTCCTCCATGTCAGAGTCTAAAACATGCCGTTTGCTGACGTATGTTTGTTGGCGTGTGTGTTGGCGTATTTGCTGGCGTGTTTGTTGGTGTGTTTGCTGACATGTTTGTTGGAGTGTTTGTTGGTGTGTTTGCTGACATGTTTGTTGGTGGTGTTTGTTGTGTGTTTGCTGACATGTTTGTTGGTGTGTTTGTTGGCGTGTTTGATGGCATATGTGTTGGCATGTTTGTTGGTGTGTTTTCTGGCATGTTTGCTAGTAT
>KN484766.1:8335-19244 GCA_000787095.1 Periophthalmodon schlosseri
AAATGGGTCAAATGCAGAGAACAAATAAAAAGGTACTAGTTATAATAATTATTTTACATTTCTTGAAAAAGGGTGTCACAATAAAAATATCATAAATATAATTTGCTCACCCAATCAGACCCAAGAACTAATTTTCAAAGTTCCACTATCGGTTTCATGAAGAATTCTAATTACCAATTTTGCTTTCTAAAAAAAAAAAAAAAAAAAAAATCGCATTCATCATTTTGAAGTATGTTTTCGTAGTCCAATTTTGCATATTTGTTTATTATTTTACAGTATTTTATGTTATTTACTCATAATAAATTATGAAAAAAAAATGTAAAATATGTGTGAAAAATAGTTTTTAATTTTAATTTACCAAGATGACTTTTTAGGAGTCACCAAAAATAACACTATATTGACCCGACCCGTGCCAACTCTCTCAATGAACACTTGTCTGTAGCTTCAGACACAGATAAGCTAACGGCTAGCATCTGGTTTAGCTTTGGAGCAAAATGGGGTCTTCAAATTCGTGAAACCCGGGCACGGAGCTGCTTTGACTCTCCCCTGAATCCGAATCGTATGGTGTCTCGGGAAGTTCGCTAAATCCCCATGCCACCTGGTCATCCTCAAACTCGGAGCGAACGTATACAGGAACATCCCAACTCTCTTCCTCCTCACTTGTGTTAAAGTCTTGCGGGATATAAAGCATTTCCGGGTAATTTCGTGACACTAAATCGCTGGTGGTTGCTAGGGAAATCTTTCTGAATGCTATAAGATGCATGTGCGAATACTTGACATATTTGTAGCGCTTAAAACCTAATGATTCGACCGCGACACGCCAGCTTCGCATCATTAGAGCGTGCCGGTTTTGGTGAGATGAATCGGGTGTGATGATCAGGAGGAGGCCGTGGAGGTCCAGGAGCTCGTGGGCTTTCTTGCAGCAGATCCAGCGCTGGTAGGGGGAGGGGAAGTAGGAGAGCAGCAGGGAGAAGACCACCACATGGAACAGCTGAGCGGGGAGGGCGTCGATGGGGCTGTGGAGCTGACGCAGGAAGGCCTCCACCGCGTCCCGGGTCAACTGCACCGGAGGCTGCAGCTGGAGGTTCAGGAAGTCACACTTGTGCACTGTCTGGAAAAACAAACAGATGTATTACAACAACATCAAATTATTTATTTATTCATTTATTTAAAGGTGCACTACGCAACTTTTTGTGTGGATGGTCAGCCACCTGCTTGTCTCTGTGGAGATAGTATGACTTAGCCTCCACAGTAAGTCTTCCATTTATTCAGTTACAGGTGTTTTTATTGCTCAAAAAATACCCTGAAAAACATGCATTCCTACTGTGAACGGGATTACCCCTTTACAGATCACACCTATAACTTGGTCATGTGTCATTTGTCTCCATGAAAATAGATAAGATTATATTAATGCCATAATGTGGAACATTCCAGGAAAAGCAATAACATCTCCATGTATACAAGCAGGTGGTATAGCTTCCACCAGAAAAAAATGCATAGTGCACCTTTAATATAGACATGGCAGTTAAGTTGGATAAAACCAGGTATATCGTTTAAAGTGTAAGCCTATTGAATGTTGTGATGTCATCTGAAACCCAGCAATACTTTCATATACTTTCTTTCTCATACTTAATATATATTTGAGTATAATTTCCTAAACTAAAAGATGTTTCCATGTTATTCTAATTTACTGTCACTTTTCAAAAAATAAAAAGGAAGTGCCTCATTACAGAGCATGAGGATTTCTAAATCTTCTTCACATAAGTTTTGCTGAAGCTGCAAAATTTTTTTCTTAAAAACTTTCAGTTCCTCTTTCTTCACATGGTTTAACCACATCTGATGATTTCATGAGTCAGAGTTGACAGTGCTTTTGCTCAAAGGCACAAAGTCAGCTGCTCAACCGGAAACCTCACACTGTTTATGACAACAAGCTTCGCAAAAACAACAGGAAACTTATGGTAATACAAAAACATCCGTTGAAATGATGTAAAATTAAGTACTTTAGATTTGTTTAGATATTTATTTATACCAGGCATAGATTTATTTTACTTCACAATAAAAAATTCAGATTGCTTTGACTGTGAAGTGCATGCTGCATGGTATCGGATTGCTTCAGATAGAAGAAAGCACAGAAATGCTCAGACACACACCGTGCACAATGTAAATGTCACATAGCGTACCTTTTCTAAAAACAGATTCAATGTATGTGACTGTTTTGCTGTTACAGCATCAATAAAATAGATTAATAAAGCGCACCTCCACAGCTGGTACGATGTCGATCCCAACAGTAAGGAACTCGTCGAACTTCAGGAAAGGGTTAAAGCAGCTGCCTACGTCCAACAGGCGCATCTTTCCCATCGGAGACGTAGAACTGAAGGAAAAACACAAGAAAATAACAGAATGATTCTGGTACCAAAACAAATGTATGGCATATTTTATTAAAAATCACCATAACTTGTTTTTTTTTTTTTATCTTATTTATTTGTGGTAGGTCTACACTATTAAACTTAAAGCAGACCTATTATGCAAAACCGACTTTTTAGAGCTTTTAACCATGTTAACCATTTACTCATCTGAAGTTGTATTTGGAGTGAATCGTGCATATTTGAGCAATCTTTAAATCACTTATTTTCAAGACACCATTTTGCCGATCAACCCCCATTTGCACCTCCATGGGCACACGCTCCCTGCTCTCTACTTGCTTGTTCTTAATCTGTGATACGCATAGGATTCGGCAGCGTTGCATAGTCATTTTGGTACAAATGAAAATCTATCTGCTACTCATTAGCATGATGTGCAGCTATCCATCGGAGATGCAGACTATTTCACAGCTCTTTGTTGTGATGACGTTTATGGCGACAGCAGCTCCCATTGGGAGCCACAGTTTTCTAACGCAGAAGTCAGTGGACTTGTTTCTTTTATTCATTCATTCAGTCATTTTAGATTAATTTTGTGATTTAAAATGTCCAAATTGTTACTTGCTATTCAGCATTACCCTAGGGGTCAATAATATCCAAACAGGAAAAACACACCTGTTTTTATATAAGTAGTGCATTGACATTGGCCAATGTTTTAATCATATAAACAACTCAATATAAACTTGTTCTCTCTCACCTGGGAACAGAGCTGTGACTCGGGGTGTTCCCTGTTGCTGTGGTCAAACCCAAAGAAGCAGTGGCACTTTTTTCGTCTTTCTCAATCATTCTCTTCATCCCTCCATCCAAAAAGTACTCCTGACACACACTACAGGGACATACATTTAATAAGGCATACATTCAAATAAAGTCATTTTGTTTCTTCTGCAGAAGATTCAGCCTATCATGTATTAAACGATAAGTCGATAAAGTAATTATCGTGACAGGCCTATGTGGAGAGGCCAAGTATTTACAGGTCAATACAGTCTGATCTGCAATATTAAAGGCAAATGCTACTATTGAATTCTACCAACAGGAGAACTGGCTTCAGGCTAGCAACAGACTGATAGTCGGCTGAAATATGAACCTGATGCTTTAAGGTAGATGTAGGGATTTTAGCTAACCACCAGAAAAAAGGTGGCACAAAATGTGATGACGCCGCTCTATTAGGTTTGTAGTGAAACAAGGCTCTGGATTGCTGTTCTTTTCTTATGTTCACCAGTGCACAGTTTAGGCAGTAAATGAGTTCATAGTAATTTTATATGATATAATTTTATAATTTTACAAATCAACCCCCAAATCTCAACAGATCAGCCACCAGCTGCTGTGAATACTAAAAAGCATGACACAGATGAAAAATGGGTCGACCTCTGCTCATAGCCTTATGTGAGTGTGAGATGCCAGTCTGACCTGACAGTTTGTCTCTAAACTATATCAGAATTGAAAGCATCACCTGCGGCACCACTCGATGCGTCCCTCTCCCTCACACTTCCTGGTCCAATGGTGGTCTGCGAGGTTCTTCATGGCGTTGGCGTACTCACTCAGAGTCTGCTCGTCCTCACAGTGCTCCCGCCAGATCTTATCAAAGTCGCCCACTAAAACCACAAGAAAATCATCATTTTACAGACAATTCAGTTTGACAGGAGCAAGTTAAAACAATTATGTGCCAAGTAGAAATGGGTGTTGCTGTAAATTTCAGTTCAAAATTTCAAAATTTAAAAACAAGACAAGAGATTTTTTACATTATCAGGTCTTAAGAATGTAACAAGTTAAACCCCAGATTAAAAGTCAGAAATCTATTTATCCTTTGAAAATGTATTATGTTAAGATTTTTTCGTATTGTTTAAAAGGTGCACTATGTAACTTTTCTAGAAACTTTTCTAATTGTCAATGATATGCTTGAGTTGTTGTTTTATTCATTATGGCATGTTTATGTTCAGGAAATGAATACAGAAAGCTATTGTATTTGTTTTTATATGACAAAGTAAAATCAAATCAAAAATGGAGATGGCTCAATATTTGTAACACATATTTCACCCAGCCCTACTTGAAAAACATGCATTCTTACTGTGAGCAGACTCGCTTCTCCACAGATCTGACTCTTAACTTTATCTGGTGGCGTCGCCTACTTGTCTCCATGGAGATAGACAAGTGTAATGCCATACTGTGGAATGGAGACAAGCAGTTGGCAGACCGTCCACCAGAAAGATTACAAAAAGCACCTTCTAAGAAAATTTGGTTGCCGATTAAATGGGCTTAATAGTCACCAATTTAATATCCACTGACTTAGCCTAGTGAACCCACACCAAAAGTTACAATTCCTTCCTTGATCTATTACAAATTTTGGAATACATACAATTGAACCAGATTGTAACTTTTGAAGAAATATTACAGTCTCACAAACAGGAAAATAACATACCCAAGCAGCTAACCATAAGAACACCTTTGTATCACATTAGACTGTAATAAAACAATAAAAAACAATCACAAACAACTACTGTACCTACTTGTTCACGCTGTTCTTCCAAGCAGAAAAACAGATTCAAACTAAAGCTCAGGCTCATAGATAATAAAAAAATAATCGTCTTCATTTTAGAGTTACAAAAGCAGTTCCCATTGAAATCCCTTCAGCTTTACTCACTGTGGTGGAGCTCATGGTCTGAAGGCAAACTACTTGATAACAGTACTATCCCATGACCATAAACGGAAAAGAAAAAAAAAAACAAAAAAAAAAACGGGATATCAGATTTGCAGAAATGAAAGGACAACAGACCAGTAGTCGCAGTAAACAACCGAAGAGCGTGACCAGTGATTCAATGCCAAGCTCAAGACTGATCATGCCTGACTTATTTACCAATCATGATGAACAGATGTTTTGGTCTGAAGAATAAGACTACAAATTTTTAAAAATTACAAAATAGCATTCCAATAAGCTAATGATTCCTGTTTAGAGATTGTACAGGTTACTAAATACCCATCTTTCATCATCATAGTTGTTTTTTATTTTGTTTTTCAAATCTTACATTTTTTACATCCAAGTGCCACAACAATCACAGAAAATATTTGTCCAGTTAAAGGTGCACTATGTAACTTTTCTGGTGGGGGATACACTACCTGCTGCTCATCTCCTTGGAGACCAACGGTGAGTAAGATTGCCACTTCACAGATATGACCTGTAACTTGCCTGGTGGCGTTACCCAACTATTTCCATGGAGACAGATAAATTACATAGTGCGCCTTTAATTCTATAAAAATATTGTGAATGTGATGAATTGTGTTTTCGAGCTGTAGTTTTTAAAATCGGAATTCAATTTCACAGTGCACATTATAACACATCCAGGAATGGTAGCATTTGAGAGAAGGATGCAATACGAACTGCTAAAATTAATACAAGAATCACATACATTTCAGAACATGTTTGTATAAGCCTAAAGAAAAGGGTTAGTAAGTTTTTCCTAAAATTTTGCATTTATTTTATAATTTAAGCAAGTCAAATTCAGATTTCAATTTGGTTGTGATTAATTGTGCAGCCCTACGTCAAGTACTAGCAGGACTATAGCAGGACTAACTGGTTCTAAATGGTGTCAACTTTATACTTGCTTAACTCTGAAGCAAGTATAAACAAAATCTAATTACTAAAGGAGTAGACTGGTAAAGCTAGGCTAACTACTGTGCATGTTTTCAATTGAAATCTATGTCCATCTATTGTGTATCTGGTCATTTCTTAAAAGTACTTTCAATTCTTCTCTGTATAAAATGGAATGTCATAAACTTTCATTGTTACAGCTTGTTTGAAGAAAGAGGGATTTTCCAATGATAAGAAATCCCCACACAATGAAGCTACTGTATCCATCTGTACACTTCAGTCAATGTAAGTGTATGGCTAATCCTTTATCTTTCTGTGTCCAAGTATCCATTGTACATCTGACAAAGAATGGTATGTAAATAATAATAAAACAGACCCAACAACTCTGAGAGACGCAAAGGTTATAAAACATATCGAGCATAAGGCAAGTGTTTGGGGGAACTTAATTTTTTTTCAGTGTTTATAAGTCTCAATAATAATTTGATTGATTCCACAGAGTTAATATCATTTTGGTGATGTTATTTGTTTGCTTGTGCAGTTGCCCGTGACTTGCTAGTAGATGTGGGAGACAAAAATTTATGACATCACAATTGTTGGTTTGTTTTTTTTTTTTGTAGATATGCAAAATTATTAAGGTTTTGCACATCTAAGGTTGCATAAATTAAAGAGCTGATTAAAAATGAAATCAAACTTGCTGTGTGTGTAGTCTTTCAAATATGAATTAATATTTCGGCACTTTTGTGGCTAACATATATAGGCACATTTCAGATGATGGCTGAATATAGTCATCAGGATATTCCAAATAACTTTCAAAACATGAATTTCAATTCTGTTACTCCCTTCATTCACCATGATTTCGCCTTCATTTTTAGTCCCATCAACAGTAGAGCATTTAATTGATAGTAATTTAAACAATTAAACCAAATCTATAAACAATTCTCTAATGAAAAAATGAGGAATGGCTTTATAACACTATAGATCACCAATCCTGCACAGCTTTAGTGGTGGGTGTATATTTACATAGCTACATAGTGTACCTTAATGTGTGCAACCAGCAGAATGAGGAATGTTCTCAGTGAACTGTGCATAATATTGTGAGGTTACAATTTAAGTTTTAGCTATTTTTCCTAGATACTATTTGATTATCGAATATTTGACTACTTTTATTTGATTTTGCTGATTTTATTGTTTGAGGACTATTTGAATAGAGCATTTATTATTTTAGTGTTTCTTGAATTATCCATTTTGTGCAACACTTGTGTTTATTATATGCTATAAAAAGGGGATTTTTCTAACCTCTTTATTTTGCTGTGAAAAGCAGAAGTTAGTAGCTCTTTAGTATTATTATATTTGAACACTTTTATTTTAATCAAACTGAAAGTCATATTGGCAAATAGAAAAGTTAAAATATGGTTAAGAAGTTTATGTTTGAACAAAAGTGGCACAAACCAGCATTTAGATTTAGATTTAGCTTTTCTTAAGATTAATGCCTATGGAAAGAAATATAATATGGCGCATGACAAAAGTGTCATCAGTCTAATTCATTGTCAGGATATAAAAGCTTTATGGTTAAAGCAGAGGAAGGCCTTACTTTTTGCAGTAAATAACATCAGTGCAACAGAAATCAAATCAAGGTTTGGTAATCTGTTTAGCACGGTTAGCATGTCTAGTTAAATCAACTGATTGTACTGTTGGCTAGGTTTCAGTATGTGGCTAACGCTAAGCCCATGTCGGAGCAGCAGGGGCAGAAAAAGGGGGCCCCAAACCAAACGAGGAGGCTCCAAACCAAGCGAGGAGGCTCTACAGCTCTTACCCTCTCTGTATTTCCTACGCAGTTTGCGGTGCACATTTTTCACCACCCCGGACAGCTTCTCCTGCTCCTGTTTGCTGGGCTCCGGGTGCGGGATGGGCATGTAGAAGAGCTCCCCGTGCTCCTTCTCCGTCTCCCCGGTCTCGGCATTGCCCCTCGGGTCCATCGCACCGCTCCGAAGCCGCCGACAGGAGCAGCTACAGCGGCTTCCCCCTTTCCCAGCTGCTGCCTATGCAACTGTGCAGCCTGCAACCAGACCGGCGAAAGAACAGAGGGGACCGGCTAACAACGCGCAAGATAATTGGCCCGCGGTGACGAACACGTTCTAGAACTGACAGCTCAGCAGCCAATCAGAGCGCAGGAAACGGGGTTCCGTCTCCAAGCGCTGCTTGGATACGATTTTCAGACACAAAAAGATCAATACATAGCTTAGTAAAAATAAAACAACACATCGCCTAACAGCAGAATATCTATATATAAATTATATAAAATAAATAAATAAACAAATAAATATACTTGAAAGAGGAGTATTTTTGTTTAGTAATATTTTTGTCTTGTAAAAATGTGTCTTCTTTCACATTGATAAAAGACAAATTATAATCTGCATTGACAGTTAATATTAAGTCACCTAGGGGCTACTTTACATTAGGCTACATTGGTGTACTTAGCAAGATAATTAGTAAAGACTCAGAGGCTTATGTTCAACAATATAAATATAAATAATGGGGGGAACTGGATACTGGACATGTAACCTTTCTTACTTGTGCAATTTGAATACTAGTCTATTATTGAAGGAGTATAGCAAAAAATAGCCTAATATAGTTGCAGTTTTATAATATTACCACTAGATGTCACCAACCACGTGTTAAATCAACTTGCAATAAACAAACTTAATTGATGATTTAATACAATTACTCTTTTATTGTTGTTTAAGTTCACGAAGTATACTATCAGTCGTCACAATTAAAACACTGTATATGTGACAAGCTACAGCAATGGTCCTTAGTCTGCTGGCTTTAGTTGTTATTTACAAGAATGCAACAATATCTCCCTTCCTCCCATAGGGAATACAGAAAACATCTGTAATGTTATCACAGCTGTAACATAACATGAAAAAACAGTCTGGCATAGCAATATGGCAAATTAGCCAAAATTAGCCATTTTTTATTTATTTATTTATTTATTTATTTGATATATGGATTCACTCAACGAGATAATGACCACTGCAGACTGGGAATACCTCACTGCACTGGACCAGGGCTAAACTAGGACTAAAACAGAAATAAACAATGTCAGATGGATACTGACCATTGTAGACCTCAGGAACAAGTTTCTGTAAGCCTATTGCCTAGTTCAATTTGTCAAACTTGCTCATTATTGCCTCCAAAATCTGCTACATATATGTATGTATGTTTAATATACTGAATACCACTCTTTTTCTTTTCTAGCTTTGGGCATATGGAAATCTTGTATATTGCATATTTTATGCTGTTTTTTATCGTTATATGCTACATATATCTTTTTATTTCATTTTAATTTATCTTTATTTATACAGAGAGCCCAATGAGAGTACCTGACTCTCTTTTTCATGAACTCCTTTTTAAAATACAATATAATACAAACAAAAACAAACAAAACAAATAACTACATAGGTCCATTTAAAACATTAAAAACAGGTGCAAGTGTAAGTATAAATGTTTATCAACAGATTATTAAAGTGCATTATTGGCACCAATGTATCCAGTTTAAGTTATTTTGCCTCCCAAAAATTGAATACATTTTCAAGACAGCTAAAGCTTTTTTTTTCCAATTTCAGTTCTAGTGTGACCAGTTTTTAGGCACAGAGACAATCAGGGGATCTTGTATTAAAAGTTCCAGTATAAAAGTTCAATAAGCAAGTGAGATATTGAGTCAGTCTATCATGTAGTCCCTTATAAACACATTTTATGCAGTGTTCTCTCCCGACAGATAGTGATGACCAACTTGCTTTTTCATAGAGTGTATAGTAATGGGTTTTAACATCTGCTGCTTTTTACCATCTAACAAACATTGCAAAAACAGAGACTCATCCATGCATTTGTCTCCAGTAGGTTAGACTACTGTAACGTCCTGCTCACTGACCTCTCCAAACGAGCATTAAGACAGCTGCAGTACATCCAGAACGCTGCTGCTCAGGTCCTGACTAGAACCAGGAAGTACGAGCACATAAGTCCTGTGCTCAGGTCTCTGCACTGGCTCCTGTGGCTCAGAGAATGATAATAATAATAATAATAACTTACACTTGTAATGCACTTTACAGACTTGTCAATGCCTCTCAAAGCACTACACTGTATTCATTATTCATTCACTCCATACTCAGTGATGGTAAGCTGCTATTGCAGCCACAGCTGCCCTGGGGCAGCCTGACAGAAGCAAGGCTGCACCAATCTGCACCATCAGCCCCTCCAACAACCACCAATCATTCATGCACACACCACTTTCATACTAAGCAATGTGGGACAGATCTTGGTCCAAGCAGGAATTGATCCTCTGACCTTTGGGTTGGAGGACCACTGCTATAACCACTGAGCTTCTGTCGCCCCAGAATAGACTTTAAAGCAGCTCTGCTTGTGTACAAGTCCCTACTTTCCAAGTCCTATACTCTCCGTTGCCTAGCACCAAAGTACATCTCCCACATGTTAGTGCCATATGAACCATCTCACACTCTGAGGACTTCAGGGACCGGCCTCCTGCTGGTGCCAGGGTCAGGACTAAACATGAGGAATCAGTGTTTCAGTTTTATGCAGCTAAAACCTGGAACCGTCTCCCTGAAGATGTGAGACAGGCTTCTACTTTGACAATGTTTAAATCCAGGCTCCAAACTGTTCTGTTTAGCTGTGCATATGACTGAAAGGTTTTTATTCTGCATTTTTCTCCTTTAATGCTAATTTTGTGATGATTATTTATGTTTTGATTTGTTGTATTGTGACTTTAATATCTTTCTTATTCTGTAAAGCATTTTGAATTACTTTGTGTACGAATTGTTCTGTACAAATAAACTTGCCTTGCCTTGCCAGTAATGGGTTTTAAATTCATCACCTGTTATGTAAAGAAGGGCTG
>KN484766.1:19328-31144 GCA_000787095.1 Periophthalmodon schlosseri
GTGCATGTACAACAATTTTTCCATAATCCAGTACAGAACGAAAGGTTGCTTGAACAATTTCTGTAACCCAATGGGATACAAGATTTGTTTCTATAATAAAGTGATAATTTTGATTTTAAACTGTTTATAATTTAAATTTAAACCATTATAATTCCGAAATATGTATTCTGAAGGATACGCTTTCGTCAAGCCAAAACCCAATATATTTATAGGTAGCAATTTTTTCAATTACTGTTCCATTGAGTGTATAAAGATTTGCAGCTTGCACATCACTTAAATGTATTATATTTTATGGCTTTTCAAGTACTTATGTGCAACTGAGCCACTGCAAACAAGTAATCCCATCTGCTAGTGTGAACCAGCTACCTTTACTGAACAAAATTTACCATTGACAACACATTAAAATAAACACTAAATTGGGACTACACCCCGGAAATAAACCTGGACTAGATTGGGCCTAAATCAGGACTAGAAAATGACAAAACCACTTCTACATCAGACCTAAACCAGGATCACACCAGGACTGTGTGAATGCAAACTAAGTCTAAGATGTTCACTACAGTCTTAATGTTATGCCTGTTCTTTTTTATTATTCGTCATATTTCAGCTAACTGTTCTTTTTTCCTGTCTGCCTTTCACCTTGAAAAAAGAGCCAGATCACTGATATCACATATAGTCCAAAGCAGGCTATAAAATCATAATGGTATGACACTGCCAAAAAAAGAACTACTAATACGGCATAGAGAAATGATTTTAGGATATTCCTGCAGGAAAAATTTTGCTTCCACCACAAATAATTATTATTTTCCTCTTTGGGACTTGAATTGGGCAAAACTGGAGCTGCAGGTTGAACTTCTACTGTCTCACTATCTTTTTCTTGTATGTTTTTTAATGGATCAATTACATTTATGGGCTGTTCCTCATCTAAAGATTCACTAATGGACGGTAATGATGTTGACAAGCGTTTACTCCTGATTGGAGGCAGTCTTTTGAACTCTTTATCTCGATTTAGTTCTGGTTTTGAGGCCTTTGGAGAGCTCTGTTGTCCATAAACTGCTCTCAGACAATGCATGTACAGTTCCATTTCATCTTCAGAATCAGATTCGGACTCAGAAGTGCGATCGTCATCGCTATTTTGATCGTATTTCAAATCTTCTGCAAAAGTATTATCATTGGTGTCTTTTGAAGAACAGAGCAAATCTGTGTTGCCTATTTCAGTCGGCATGTATGCTGGTTCTTCCACTATTTCCACCTGGCTACTTTGAATGCCCTTTTGCACATTGTCCATTGGAGCAGGTACGTTACGCCTAACTTTGCGAGGAGGTATTTTAAACCTTTCCTCTTCATTTGATTTCAATTGTATTTTGACTTTTGCTTCTCCTATATAGTTAGCATCTGTGTTTTCAAACAATGGCAAATTGTCCATAGAATCCTTTAATTTGCTTCCAATACATTCATTCAACTGTTTCTCATTTACACTTGCACAACCCTCCACATTTTCTGCAAAACTTTGCATTCCAATTTTGAATACTGGTTCAAAATATGTGTCCTTATTTACTTTAGACTTTTTTGCATTCTCACATTCATCCAATGCATCGCCTTTCTTGCAGATGGCTTCTGTTGCATAATGAACATCAGTACTTACTGCACTAGCAATATCTAATAGTGCTACATTGTCCAGTTTTGAATCTAGGCTCTCACATCTGGCATTTTCTACTGGTTCAGAATATGTTTCATCATTATTTACTTCTGCCTTTTGTGCAGTCTCAAGTTCATCCACTGCATCATCTTTAATTTGGATATCCTTCGTTGGATATTGAACGTCAATGCTAACTGCACTAGCAATTTCTAATAGATCTACATTGCACAGTTTTGAATCTAGACTCTCCACTTTGTCATCTTCCTCCAAACTTGTTATTACATCCTCAATATCTGCACTTGTGCTTACAATATCTAAGTTTTCTTGCTCGTCAACCATTACTTCCCAGCTTTTAGCCCCATCTTCCAAAGTAATATCCATTGTTTCGATATGGGACAATACTTTAAAGTGTGCTACATTTTCACCATCAACTACATTATTAGCCATCAATTGTCTATCCATTTCAACTGTTTCATTTAATTTCTCTTCATTACGTTTGCTTACATCCTTTACCTCAGTCTCTGCACAACTTTCAGCAACCTCTGATTTATCCTCAAAACTAATTCCTGAATTTGTTAGAATTTCTTGACAATTTTTCCCTTCTTTTTCAAATACAGCCGCAGTTAAATCCAGCACTAGTTCTGATTGAGCTAAAAGGTCATTGGTGATTGTTGGCTGGTTTACCAAACTTATAAGACTGCATTTTAAATTTTCAATAGGCAAAGATGTATTTTCTTCCTTATGTGTTTCTTGGCATTGTACAGTTACAGTTTTGCCCATTACTTTATCTAGTGCAAGATTAACTATAGGGTCATTGCTATTGTTGGGCTGGTCGCGGAAACCTTCATTTTGATGAAGTTGCATGGACAGATTTTCGTTTTCACCATCAGATATTACAAAATTTGATATCTCTAAGATTTTTTCATCACTTTGTATGTTTATCTCATCCGGGTTTGTAAGGTTGTCATTTTCAGATTGTTGAGGAGACACATTTGGATTTTCCTCAAATGATTTGGATAATTGGCTGGATGGTACAGTTACACAATCCACATCACAATCATATACTTCATCCATAAAGTCACTATGGTAACTTGAATTATCTTGCAAACAGCTATTTGCTCCCAGTAACAAACATGCATTTTCGTCAACGTTTTCACCCAATTCTTGTCTTTGAGTTATCCTTCTAGAGTTATGTTCTTGTTTTGACTTGTTTTCCAAATCCTCATTTTGTTCAGGCAATAAATTTCCTTCTTCAAGTATTTCACATTGATAGCATTGTGTGTTCACCATAGTAACACCAGCCATGTTTTCCTCAATAGATAATTTGGTTACATGGGTTTGAGAACATTTATTGTCAAGACTTATTTCACCTGTTAAATCACTATTGTTGTTGGGCTGGTCTACAAAACCCTTATTTTGTTCAAGTAATAAAAACTGATTTCCTTTCTCAGGAGTTGAAAAGGTACAGGTTGGTGATATAGCTATATTTTGGTCTTTAAAAACTATGCTTTTGTTATCATGGTCGGACCAATCAACATTTTGAGAAAGGTGTAAGGTCAACTGTGTATTTTTGTCTTCAGATATTGGTGATATATGGCGTGATACAATTGAAATACTGGCTTCATTGTCTTGACTTGGTTCATTGATAGGATTACTGATGTTAAGAGGCTGGTCTGACACATTTTTGGTCAAATGTTGTTCAAGTGATAAAGATTGATTAGCACCTCCAGGTGTTTTGGAGACATGGTTTGGTGATACGGCCCTAGTCTGGTCTTTAAATTCTAGACTTACTTCATCTTTAGCTTTACTAGTTTGGGTAAAAAGGTCTAGCAAACATCCATTTTGTGAAATCTGAGCATTTAAATGTAAGTTTTCTTCAGATGTTTTGGATAAATTACTTTGTGATTCAGTTACACAAGTTTCAAGAACCAGACTTGGATCATGAATCATATTGCTAATGTTGGCAGGCTGGTCAACCAACTCCTCATTTTGTGAAGGCTGAAATAGCAAAGATACATTTTCCTCAGAATTTCCAGAGAAATCTAGTAATGGTATAGCCAATGCTTTGTCAACTAATGTCATCCCAATTCTAACCCCATCACTGCTCTCTGGTATCTCATTTTGCAAACACTCATTTTGAGAAAGTTGAAAAAGCAAAGATGCATTTTCCTCTTGAAACAACACATTGCATTGTGGTGGTAAAGCTAAATTGGGATCACTACTGTCTACACTTGGGTCAGTTATGTCACTAATATCACTATTTTGGCAAAGCTCTTTTTCAAATTCAAATGGACTATCTTGTGCTCCAGTTGTCAGTAAAGTTTCTTCCCTATTCATGTCAATGCAACTGCTAGAGTCGTCATTTTCTAACAACTGAGACTGAACAGTCCCATTGGCCAAGTGTACTTGATGGTTTAAATTCAAACCGCTATTTTCTATTTCAGTTTCCAAGTCCCAAATCTTCTCAGAGATACTCCTTTCAATAGCATCAATAGTATCAATCTCTCTAATTTCATCATTGCCTGAAGTAGCCCCGACTTGTTCACTACTTTCAAATTTCCCATCATTGCAGCAACATCCTGTATCTTTGCAAACATTTATTTCTGCATTGCTACTCCTCTCCTCTGTCTCTTGCTGTTCCTTCATTGTTTCTGTTGGGTTGTATATTTCACTATATAGCTGACTCCCCACTCTTTTCCCAGACACCTCCTGGTAAAGTGGCGCAACCACAGTGCCAAATGCGAAACCGCTAGAATCGCTAACAAGGCTTTTGCTGTCATCCCTCTCTCCTGAATGATGTCCGCAGTAACTGGCCGCCTCCAGACTTGTGTCCTCTCCAGCGCAGACAAAGTTGTCAGTATTTTGATGCAGTGCAGTGGCTACTTTTGGCATGTCTTTGCTCTCATCGCGACTATCATTTGCTACAACCTCAGCCAGATTGAAGTTCTCATATTTCGTGCTATTTGAGTCCTTCGACAGTGACCCATCAGCAGTGCAGTCAAATTGAACACTTCCTTTAGGATTTGACTGTTTTGAGTTTTGGTTTTGCTCCTGTGCTGTTGGGATGTGTTTTTCCGGGGGTGCCTGGGTCTCACTGTCTTGTGTTGTCAAGTCTTTTTGAGCAAAGTACTCCCTGACCCGAGCCATACGTGCTGCTTTTCTGCGATTTCGACGATTGCGGTTTCTTCTGTTCTCCACCTGTTCAACATCAACAAAAAGTGATTAAAATTTGCTGAGGTTTCACAGGCAAAATAAAGTAATTACACTGACAATCTACAAATTTAGTCTCTAAACGAGTCTTTTTAACTGTACCTAGGGCAACAGAAAGAATTGTATGGACTCTCTAAATGTTGAGGCCTGTATATGTTTAGTGACTTCTTGCCGGTAATAACTGTACTGCAATTTCAAATGTAGTTTTAACACACCATTTTTGATATGTAAAGCACTTTGAATTACTGTGTGTAATGTGTAATAAAAGTGCATATTTTAACAATAGATGTAAAAGGCTGAGCAGAATCTGGTGTGACTGAAGCTGAGCAGAGCTGAGTCAGTACAGTACATGATGTGACTGGACTCAGGTGACACAAGTACACCAGGGTCAGGCCAGCTCTGCAGTCAACTCAACAAGTATATCATCTATAATAAGAAAACTGTCAAAAATTGCAAAAAAGTATTTGTGTAATACTGGAACCCCAGCCATTAATTGTTGTTGATATAGTTCACCCCTATTTACTTTCTACAGCTCTAATCAAACTAGTACCCTAAGCCTGGCTTCAACTGGTCCTGACAGTTTGCCTGAGTAGCACAGAAAGGAAAAATTTCCCCACAGGGCTCAATAAGGTCTATCTTACCTTACCTAAAATACACTCATTTGGATAACTTAAAGCTACCATCTGTAATTTGATTGGCTGACCCGGCCCTGTTGTATTCTCACACTTCACCACTAGATGCTATCGACGTTGCTTTTGTCAGATAGCGTGCCAGCTTTGGTCTAACAGAAGAAGACCAGAGAGGTACTATCTTTAAAACAAACTTTGAAATGTTCAGTTAATGTGTCAATGTTCAGTTTATGTAAGCACGTCACATAGTAGAAGTCAATATATGTGTAAACCCAATACAAAACCTTATTGAACAGTTAGATTCTCTCACCTGTAATGTGTTTGCCTCTTCTTCAGATTTCACTGGACTGCTGTTGCTTTGGGTAGTAGTTTCACTTGTTTCAATAATGATTTTCTGCTGCGTTGTCACATCTAAAGACAAATCCATTTACATTATATTATCTATGAACCACTGCATTTCAGAAGCCTTTAAAGTAAAATTCAGTTTAAATGAAAGTATCACCTGGTGCATGGTTTTCTCGCTCCAGAGAAGACATGCTTTCATCTGCGGAGAAGCTCTGACTGTGAATTAGTGAGAGTGTTATGAGTGGGATTTATACAAAAACACGTTTAGATTTAGTTATGCAAAAATAGAATGCACTGCTCATCAAAACATCAGGTTATTAAAGAGTAAAGACCAATGTACAATAGATCAGAATATTACAGAAACTACTTTTTGGTAAAGTGGTCTATTTTAAAGGCGTAATATGTGACTTTTTAGATAGAGAGCTCTGGCAGAGATGTTGTTTCTTTGATGAGAATGTTCCACAGTATGTCATTAAACTTTCATATATCCATGAAGACAATCAGGTGACACCACTAGGCCAGATTTTTTGGCAATAAACTACAATTGAACCCTGCAATTGAATGGTTGCAAGACATACAAGTTTAATGCCAGACTGTGGAATATTCCAAGCAAATAAACCATATCTCCACGGAGACAAGTTACATAAGGCACATTTAAAGTGAAAGAGTAAAATATATATTTTACATATTTTATTTTTTTTTTTTTTTATTGACATAATACCATACATTTAAAGTGAAAGAGTAAAATATAATATTTTACAATTTTTTTTTTTTTTTTTTTTATTGACATAATACCATAGCTGACTTGATGTGTGCATTGGTCTTATTAGGAAAGTTATCAAAACTAAATATTGCATCTTTTAAAAGGTCAAAACTCAAAATGGCATCCAAGAAAAACAGGAAAAAGCCATGAATAGTAACTTTACTTTTCCATGTTTTTCTAAATTGATGATGTGCAACTTTCTTAAGAAAGTTTCTCAAGATAATCTAAATCCACTCATAACAAACTATAAAGTGTGTAGAAATCAGATATACACAGACATATATTAAGACATATTACAGACACAAAGGCTCAACAAGCATACATGAAGTTAACGTCAAGGCAGCTAAAAGTCACATATGTTGGGTTCAAGTGAAATCACAGCATTTAATTTGAGCAGAATTTATTGTTAAACTCATGAAGTACAAATATTTTGTCCTAGTTTATGGTTTATTTCTGTAATTACTGGGCCTATACATATGAAACAACTGGCACAATGTTCAACATCTTCTCTTTCAGCAAAAATGAATGAAAGTGACTGTATAATATTACTAAAACAGTGATGGACCTGGCAAACAACAATATGAATGCCTAGTTTATACATTTCCTTTAAAAACAGTATCTCTACCATAATCGATAGTTATATTGAGAAGACATTGAAATTTGTACCAGTTTTTATTTCATGTGGATAGGCCCAGTAATTACAGAGTTGTTATCCATAAACCAGGATAAAATATCTGCATTTTGTCCTTTTAACTGCAAATTCTACCATAGATTTATGACCTGCCTTCCAGCTCAATGTCAAAGCATATGAGCACTAGTATATTATTTCACGTGAACCCAACCTATTACAGTGCATTCACCTTGCCAAGTTGCCAACCCAAGCACAAAAGCAATTAGTTACGCAATTTAAAAACCCCAAACTTGCTCAATTCATTAATTCTCACCTGACAGTCTTGAGGCAGCTCCTCTTGTTCAAATGTTCCCTTTGCAGCTTGTCTTGAACTTTCTTCCTCTTATAACAAAACAACACGTAGTTCCTATTTCTATTATTGGCCCAAAATGTCCCGTTTGGTGTCTCATATCGCAAACAGAAGTCAACTCTAGCCCCCTGCCCTGCGAATGGAGGCATTAACGTTAGCTTGAATGAAAAGATGTCCGAATGCCCATCGCTTGATCCGGGGATGTATTCGCAGAGCAAGTCAAAGTGGCTGAGCCAGTTGTCAAGAGAGGTGCGCACGTAAACTGCTTTTGTAAAGGAGATATTAAGGACGCGGATTAGCCCTTTCAAAATAGTGGTCCCGGGGAGTAATTCAATGCTTTCTAATTCAACTTTCTGATCCAAAACCTTTGCAACAATCTCCTCAGAAGGCAACGATAGTGGGAAGTTGAAAGGTGAGATAAAGTATTCATCTTCATCATTATTTGTGCTGTCCAAAAAGTCGGGGAGCTGTGGGATATCCCATTTGTCAAACTCCTTAACTTGCACCAAACTTAAACCTACAGTGTCTGCAAATGACACTCTACGAGACCCACTCAACGAAGGAGGTTCTGAAATATCTGATTCCTCTTCACTAACTGAGGTCTTCCTTCTCGGTTGGGGAGAAGATTTTGGTCGTATTCCAATCACAACCTCTTCATCGTCATTGTCTGAATCTACTTCCAGATAATTTTGACCAGGAACCACCAAGAGCCCAGAGCCCCCAGCAAAGGAGCCTCGACTTCCCACAAACTCCATTCTGCGCTCCTCTCTGGGTTGTGAGCTTGGCTGGAACTTGGGATAGCTTCTGTCTCTGGCAACTGACTTTCAACATACTGGGAATGACTTAACAGATGGAGTAGGGTTACAGATGACATTGTTGCAAGGGCCAGGACTAAAAATAGGAGAGAAGGGACTCCAGCTATGTACAGTGCCGTCTCAGATCAGGGCCAGAAAAGATCATGCCTTCCGTCGCTACCACCTCCTTTCACTTTAGAAGAAGAAACGGGACAGAAGGTTGAGTTCACAGCATTTTCGATTTCCTTGTCACAATTTAAAATGGAGGACAGGGGTGTATACTCTATGGGAGAAACTTTATGATTGAAAAGACCAAATCCACAAATGTTGAACTTTATATTTTTTCATCAGGCCCTGGTTTCACAAACTTGACATATTAATCTGATGGTTTAAAGTCATTTCAGCTGTCAATTTGTGATTGAATAATGCCACCACATTTAGAAGCAACATTAAATAAAGAAATAAATTCACCTTAGACATTTTCTGTCACAGATGAACTGCCACTTGCTAGTCTCCATGGAGTTAAAAGTTTGAGTTAACATTTTTCTGTAAGCAGGCTTGCCTCTCCACAGATCTGACCTGTAACTTGGCCTGGTGGTGTTACCTGGTCATCCTCATGCAGATAGATACATTTATTGCCAGTGTTAAACATTCCAAGCAAAGCAATAGCAGCGTCATGGAGACAAACACCTCCTCAGAGGTCATTATAAATATCAGGGGCATGAGATCCATGCACGTTATTTATATTTTTGCTTTGGGACCAGAAATGCTCCCATGAGACCTGTAGTTAAACAAATGGGGACTGCATAATGTGACAAGGCATTTGTGTTCCTCAATTAACAAGTTTAGCAAGTTCTATGTTTTAGCCAATAATAAAGCATGTTGACATTTAGAACAAACACAATACACACATCACAAAGTTGGTCATAGGAGGTTTATCTGCATATTCATATGTAACTATTAAGTGATCCAAAAATAAAAGCCTTGTAAATGTTGTTTGGATGTTTGTTATTATTGAACCAATCCTCTGTATGTATTGATGTAGTGAAAACATTGAACTTTAAAAAAAAAAAAAAAAAAAAAAAAAGTTTTATATTTATATTATTGGTCTTATCTGCAGACTTGTATTCAGTCAGTGACACAATGCCCCCTGCTGGAAAAAAGAGGTTACAGTCTACAGACAGTGGCACCTGTTTAATGGGATCTGCAATGTACCAGCTAGTCCTCACTGGGACAGGGATCCAACAGTTTGAACTTTGACCTTCACAAGAGGCAACTCATTACTAAAAAGCACAAGAAGACAATTTAAAAGTAGGCCTGTGTAGTTTATGATGTAAGTAAAGTTAATTATCTTGTCATAAATAGCACAGGCCTTTAATATCTATATTCCCCATCAATTAAAAAAAAAGTTAAAAATGAGATTTTTTTCAAAACTTTGGGCACTGTTCAATTACAATGGAGATATAAAGAAGGTGGATTATGTCTCTTTTTGTTTATATTCCATCCATCCATATTCCATCCATTTTTTAAGTCAGCTCCTTGTAATTGCTTTTTTAGTTGCAACTGACAGAATTTTAAAAAGGCATCCATCCATCCACCTTTTTCAAATACATCTCCAAGCAGAAAGTCTAACAAAAATATCTTGGGATCCTTGGGGATAACATAAGTCAAAACAGAATCTGTAGAATCATTGTCCCAGAATGGTTCTACAGATGACATAAAATGTGTTGTTACCCTTTTGTTTTGCAGCCTTTTACAAAGTTTTGACACTGATTTAAGGGGCAGAAGCATCTGTAAATACCCTAGAAAACCAACATTAGTACAGCTATATATAACTGCTTTCAACAAATGATATTTTCTAATAACTTCATGCCATTTTAGAGTATTCTCCACAATACAGTTTCTCTTATTACACACCTTCATTTTTTCTCCTAATTGTGACATTAGCAGAGAGTTTCGCATACTCAACTCAATGTGTTTCCATCCTGCTTCAAATTCAGGAGAACACCAGCATACTATATTTATTAATTGGCTGCATAATAATATTCTTTCAAGTTAGAGACGGCCAAACTGTCATAATCTTCACTCGTTTGTAGTGTTTGGAATTTGATCCTTGTTCTGGCACTGGCCCATGTAAAACCCGATATTATCTTCTCCCAGGTGTTAAACTGTAAGTCTGGAATTCTAATTGGTAATGAAATAAATAAGATAAAGAAATCTTGGCAGAATGTTGAACTTCACCATTTCTATTCTTGCAGGGAAATCCAGTGTCAATGTTGTCCATCATGTTATATTTTTTTGTATTGTGTCAATTATTTGATTGAAATTTAAAGTAAACAGATTTTCAAAGTAAGTATTTGATCTGTTCTGCATCCCAGTTTGTACAACTGTCTTATTGAGTTACTTCTGCCCCATTTTCATAGGACATTCAATCTCAAATAAAAAGTTCAAAAGGCGACCACAAAGTGTAATAAAATGAGACTACAATAAAAGAACTCCATATTAGGTTTTATAAATCACTCCAGGGGTTAACTAGATTTAAACTTGCTTAAAACAGTGACTTAAACACGGTAAGAGGTGGAGGTGCGCTTGCATCCAAAGGATTTAATTTAACATGTTAAGTGTGCATCCCTGTCCACCGGAAGTCAAAATATTAAAATTTTAAAGGAATGACTGAGGCTACTTTACTAATTACCGGCAAAATAAATGTATAACATTTTTGTTCATAAAGGTTCAAAAACAATATGATTATGGTCTTTTCAAAAACTTTATGGAAAAATGTAACAGAAATTTAAATTCCCACTAATCATTCAAATTAACGATGATCTGATTTTTATAATCAGGATAATTGTTCAAATATATTAGAAAAGTAGTTGAGATTATTTTTTAACTAAAAGGTAAAATTAAAGTATATGCTACCTGAAGAATGAACAGCTCATAGACAATGCACCTCTGCTCCTTTGCCTTATAACACAAATGTACTCAAATGCATTTTCTTGTAAATATTATGAGACAAATAAAATCAAAGTTTGGTCCATGCCACTATAGTAGGCGGCTATAGTATACCTGCACATTCAGAATGGCAGAGACCCTCATGAGAACTCACATCCCACCAAATCCTGTCAAAACAACACCATTTACTGTTTTATAAATAGACATACAGAGACACAGTATGTCCATGTGAGTTTACAGCACTGCAATGCTAGTTACTACTGACAGACACAGGACTACACATAGTTCTCATGATATAACTGATCAAATAATAGGAACCGCAAAGCACATGTCCATTTAAAACTGTCCAATTTAAAAATGTTCATTTCCACAGTTTCCTATCTAGGGATGAATGCTGTAAAATGGCATGTAACTCCCAGCCACCAATGAGCACCTGCAACAATACTGACTGACTACCTGCAAAAACTGCACCAGCATTTTGGATTTATATATATATATATATAT
>JACM01001177.1:0-23591 GCA_000787095.1 Periophthalmodon schlosseri
TTGCTGTAGCAATTACCAATTTAAAACAAAATAAAAATTTCCTCAAAATATAGCATATAAGTGGAAGCTAAAACCAAGGAGGAAAAATTACTTAACTTTTATTTATTTAGCTATGTTAGTGTAGTTTAGTTTCATTCATGCTTGTTTGAATAATCCTGCATATTTTGGCCATCTCCAAAGGTCAGAATGTTTGTCCTACCTTATGATGTCATTAATTGAAAGTAGGGTTACAACAATTAATTGAAATAATCGTGAGTAGTCGACAGTTGTAAATATATTTCAATAACTGTAATCGTTAACTGGACCATTTATAAAAATAAAGCCTATAAAACACGAGCCAAAAGACAAAGACAGTGACAACATAATTACATCTGTGGCCAAACCTTCTTGTCAAAGCCTGATCTTGTCAGATCTCAGGAGCTGAGCAGGGCCGGGCCTGGTTAGAACTTGCATGGGAGACCACTGGAAATATCAGGCGCCAGTGGCAAAAAACTGTTGTTGTGTCCTTAGACAAGACATTTTATCCACATCGCCTCTTATGAAAGTGGTGTGTGTGTAAATGTTGGTGGGGGTCGGAGGGGCCGATGGCGCAGATTGACAGTCTTACTTATGTCAGTCTGCCCCAGGGCAGCTTACCACCACCAGTCCTGAGTGTGGAGTGAATGAATAATACACTGTAAAGTGCTTTGGGTATCTTGAAAGGCGCTATATAAATCCAGTGGTTAAATTAATTACATCAAAATTTAAAAAAAGAATAAACATTTTGTATTAATAATACCCTATATTTGTAAATATTCTCTATCTAGATGCCCTCAGTCTTCATATTTCAACCCTGATTTGGTTAAAAATGTATTTTCAAATTCTCAATGTACAGAAGAAATAATCATTTGACTCGCAATTATTTGCATGAAATAATTGTTAGTTTTATTTTTTTTTATTCAATGCACTCTCACCAGATACCCATAACCAGCAGCTATTGCTTCTAGCCTTATTTGAATTGCTTCACCTCTTAGTGCTCCAGTAGGCTTGCCATCCTTCACACTGATAATTTGACCTTTTAACATCACCTATAGCTTTTTGGTTAATTTAATTCACAAGAGTGTCAACAGAAACACTCTTACATACAGTACATTACCGTAAATGGCAAAGGGTAGACCAGGCAGTGTTTTGAACATGACATTTTGAAGTTTCACATAGCTCAGTGTTTTAATATGATTTGACCTTTCGTGTGTGTGACTGACACGTGTATCTGGGAGGTCATGTGGTGTAATTGAGCAGAATCTACTGTTATCTACTCTGCTTATACAATGAAAGGTCAGTGCATGAACCAATGGATGTATACTGTTCTCATTCCATTTATCACCATGAGAAACATACAGTAATAACCTTTTATGCTATAGATAGTAGGGGGTGATATGTTCAGGAGTATTAATGGTATTGTTCTTTGTATGTGCTTTTACACTCCAAAAACAACAAAATGTCAGGAAAACATTGAATAGATGTTGCGTGTCCATTACATCTACCGATTTTGTCTTGCCTCAATCCTTCATTTCTGCGCAGTGTAAACTTAAAATGTGAATCTCACCTAAATTACAATTGTAAAAGAAAAATTCCATTCTGTCAACTGGGCAAAAAGTTTTAGAGTGAAGACGCTGCTCATCCATCCTTCTTCAGTTCTGGTCAGGTTGCTGGTGGACACTGCCTTATATCTATCTGAAGGGAGGAGCTAATTACACTGAAACAGCTATTGTTTACAGTTTCTGTATGTAGGCTAGGTCTATTGAGCTACACTAAGTGTGCACTGTGCCTGGAACATACTTAGCATAATCATTCAGCTCTAATGGGCCTACTGGCGAGCTCTATTGTTCTCTTTGTTTCCTTTGTTTGCTTTGGGTCTGAGGATGGAGTTATAGATGGGGGAAAGATGATGTCTAAGGAAGGATTGTCTTTCCTAACAAAAATTGCTTCTTTAACTCCCTCTCTCAACCATTTCTTTTCTGTACCTCACTATCTTCAAAGGAGTGGTTAATGGCTTTGAGATGGAGATGTACAGCAGATTGGGGTCCCGATCTGCTTTAGCGATTCTCCATTCTCTTATGGAGTGGCTGAATTTTTCTTTTGCTATGGGTCATACCTGGACGACCGAGGCATCTTAAAAACATTAAGTTATTTCCTCATCAAAAATGTTCCTGTGATAGTTTTTTGTTTCATGCAGGGTCTTAGTAATCCCTCTTTCCAGAAGAAACAACATTTATGTTTTCTCTTCTGGTACTAAACTTTTAGATCCACTTGTTTAGTGTTCAGTTTTTCTATACAAAGAGGCATCTCAACATTGCAGCTATTGTTTTTTAGCCTAATTTGAATGACTTCACTCCAGTCCTTGCTCCCATAATTTTGAATCTACACATATAAAGGAAATCAACAAAAGACTTCACTACCTTTATTTATCTGGTACTTCAAAATTGTAGAAAAACCATGTTCATGTTCAATGGAAGACTGGCAAGGTAAAAACAGCTAAAGTCAACGTTGCTATCATGATAAATTGTGGAAAAAATAATGTTGTAAATGTTATGTTAGTTGCTACGGACACCAACATTTGCCTGTAAATATGTTAATGTTGAGTTTGCGTATTTTTGCCATCTGCCAATCACAGCTGCTTGTTTATTACCGTAATTTTACAAGCATGTTACAGTATTTTTACCTTTTTACAATGCGTTTTACATTAGGTTATATCACACAATTAAACCATGTAAGAAAAGAAGAAAACCTTACGCCTTTGTCCATTCTCTCCTCTATGTGCACATCTGGCCTGATAGTGGTTGGTGGTACAGTGTATGCTGAGTGATTGAGTGCTCAGCGCGGCCTGACCACAGTAATAAGAAGAGGCTGCTCTCTGCTCTGCTCCCTGCTCCGTGAGATGGATACCCACTCATGCTTTCACGCTAATGCAATAAAGTTAAAACATTTTAGAGGTCGCTCATATCACTTCATTTATCACCGTTTCTGACCACCACACCACCTCTCCTACAGACTTACAATGAGATTGGAGAATGAGGAATAAGGTCCACTGATGTCGGCTACAGTTATGTGTGTGTGTGTGTGTGTGTGTCATTTGAAACAGATAACTAGATGAAATAGTTTAGCATTCATACTAATTTGAATGTGACATATTTTTAAGCCTGTGGTTATAGTCTCATTGCATTTGTAAATCTATTCTTTCATCATTTTCGAGGCATCAGTATAGAATTAGTATAATGCATTATTCAGCTATCTGTTTTTGCACTGGACAACTTAAACTTGCATTTCTCGTAGTGTAACTTATTAGCCCGTATTATGCTATTTTCTGATGTTATAGTGTTGTTACCTTATCGAAACATACCTGGAGTTGTGTTTTGCTTCATTCACACATGTATAGCGCACAAATCCTGCATATTTAGGCTGTTCTTCTCTCAAATGGAAGACACTCTGTTCCACCTTGTGATGTCATGTGGTAGTACAGGAAGTGCTTCACTGTGTTTTAAATTCCACATATCTTCACTAGAATCATTTGGATGGAAGTGCTTACTGTGTTTTAAATTCCACATATCTTCACTAGAATCATTTGGATCATTTCAGCCCTGGAATTGGCAAACTCTACTAAACTGAAGGTAAATGGTATCTGTTAACTTGAAAACTACCGCTTCATGACATCACAAGTTGGAATGGAACATTTTGAGCTTTGGAGATATAGACAGACTAATAATAAAGGGTTACTCAAACATGTGTGAATGAAACAAAAGACAGCTCTGAATATGTTTTTGAGGAGATAACAATGTTCTAACATGGCTTAAAGCTCACAAGAGTCAATGCATAATATAGGATTTTTAAAGTGTTTGATTGCACTTCTGCTGTCACTAAAACATAACGACATTTACATTTTAACTTTCCTAGTTTGACAATGTTGCTGGAGTGGAATTTTAGTGTAATAATTTTACTTCCTGGTTGGACTTTTTTTTTTTTTTTCTCTCAGTCAAGTTATAGTGAGGTTAGGAGAAGGTGACATGTTTATGAACCGGGTCTTGGCAAAACGGCGTAAACAAAATGCAGCAGATGTGACTTTTATAGCAACCATTGTGGCATTTAAGCTTTTATGTCTCACACACAAAATGTACTTTTTTTTGTGAAGAGGTTTTGGGAGGAACCTGTTGTCAGTTAGATGGATGTGTTCAAATGGTTTTCAACTTGTCAGTTCGTTGTTTTTGACTGGAGGTTTATTAATGCAGAGATCCTAGACATGCCCCAATTCAGCGGCTGCATCCTTCGAAGGACCTGGCCGACGAACACAGCTCCTCCGTGTAGCCTCCGTGAACCGTGGAGGTCGTGCCAAAATGGGACAGGTCTAGCCCACAGAGCCGCTCCCGTCGCCCAGCAACTGAGACACACTGCTAACGCTAATGCTAACACCACACACCACACATTGTGCACATGGGTCAGTTAAAAAGATGATGCACTAGTGATCAAATAGCCGGACTTTAAGTTTACTTTTAAGTTTACTTTTAAGTTACTATAATAAATCTCATCCAACTCTTAAGGCTGAAAACACAAAAATGATAACTATATAAAAAACATAACAAAATGGCTATATTTCTGCAATAAATCTAAAATAGCCTAAATTACCTTCAAGTTTCAACAAAAGTGATGAAATATGCCTTAATTTAGGATTTTTATATTGACGAAGGATTACATTTATATACAGGGTATGCATTTAAGTCAGTTAATAAAGAAAGAGAACTCTTGATTGAGAAAAGATTGTTTATTATACAGTATTTAAAATACTTTGTCAATAATGTTAATAGTCAAAGTAAAAGAAAAATTTAATTCTGTCAACTGGACAAAAAGTTTTTAGAGTGAAGACGTTTCGCTGCTCAGCCAAGCAGCTCCTTCAGTTTGGTCAGATTACTGGTGGACACTGCCTTATATCTACACTGAAACTAACACACCTTTTTGTCCAGTTGACAGAATTGAATTTTTCTTTTACTATGGATCATGTCTGGACTGAAGGATTACACAGACGTTAATAGTCAAACATTAAAACCTTTACAGATATAAAACACATTACAAGGTTAGCAAAAAACAGCTGTATGTCGATATACACTCAAAATGTGTTACCTTTTTACAGAAGCACGTGACAATCTAAAACAAACTAATTATCTTTGCAGAATGTGAGGCAGATGTGAGGTCAGGTAGATTACTACTGCTTAACTGCAGTACATTTTTGTACATGTAATTAGTTATTATCAAAAGAGACATCTCATAACTGGCACATCTCACCATAAATCAAATGTCAGTACAGAGAGAAAAACATCATTAAGACAAACTCATTATGAGCACATTCTTGAAACGTTTTCAGTTTTGTCTCAAGCACTTGTTGTTTATCATGGTACACTTCCTCAGTGATGAAGCTGTTCAGGGGGTCTTCAGCTACCATTCTTCTAGATTTGAGACTGCTGTAGATTAAATATTATTTTACTTCTGCAATAAATTAGAAGTTAAACCTAAACTTTATGGACACATAGCACTAGTAGGACACATTAGGGACAGCAGCAAACAGCATGTGCAGGAGAATGGCTTGATGCCCCACAGGTCTTTTGCAGTCTTGACCACCACCTCCTCAAAGGCTGGACGATGAACAGTGGAGACATGACCCAACACACTCAGACCACTTGGTATGACGCATCCTTGTCTTCCGGAAGAGGAAGACCAAGCCAAGATAATGAATCTTCCTAGCCAGCACTGGCTTAAACACAAGACTCTGTTGCACAGTGGGATAATGGGCCTTATGTCTGGTTGGTTGAAAGTCCTGTCTTGGAGAGCCAAAACCTGTAATGCCATACACACAAGAAACTTTCAAAACTATTGCAGGTTGGCCTGAAAATTATGCACACAGTGCATGTCCTAAACACATTCAGATTCACTGGCCGTTTATATAAATATAACCAGCTAAACGAATAGGGGAATCCTACACATTTGAGATGATTTTTTTCACAATTTAAGTTGTAATTTCAATTTGAAGATGATTAATTTTGCAGCCCTTATTATTACTACTGTTTTCAATGCAACATGGGGCATACATAATCAGTGGCAGCACCCCTTCAGCATAGTGTTAGGGTCACTTTATTGTCATATGCATTTGACCCATTTCATGAATCATCTGCATCTCATCAGTTCTGTGAGACCAGCAATATTTTCTGTCTTCATACAGGGGGCTACAGATGAGAAAAGAAAATGAATATGAAACATTTCAAACTGTTTTATCATTATTATAATATTAGCTTATCTGCATCAGTGTCAGCAAATCTAACCAGTCCAGTCTGTATTATTTACTTTTTCATTTACAAGCATTCGTGGATTGTAAAGAACAGATGAATTATTTCCAGAATTAAATGCATATGTTGGAGGCTTATATTGCATGATTTACAAGTAAATAAAAGTTTAGAAGAGTGAGATGAATACATGCAAAAACTGCATGTTGTTATCCTACCTCCAAAATACACTGGCCAAGTGTTTTAGTGCCATTGCCATGAAAACGTGGTTTTCCCTGCTCATAGCTTTATTAAGTACTCTGTGGGCTTCTTTTTCCTTAATAGTAAAAGCATAATTAGTGTTTGTTGGCAATCTGTCCAAATATGAAAGTTTGAGTGGATTTTTCATCGCTATAGCTGCAGATTACTAGACCAATTTTAGCTCAAATCTCTGAGGCTTACACAGTTAATAACAGACTTCATTTCTTTAAGTTAAAAGCACGTACGTACATATTTTCTGCACTTTCCAGACGAGCTTTATGCTCTGTGTTTTTGAGCATCTGACTAGCGGTGCATGATGGGATATAGGAGGCAGTGAAGGATGCTTGGATGTGTCTTTTGCTCACGGCCGATCTCAATGGAAATGGGGGCCACATTTCGTGGTCTGTGTGAAATGGGACAACCTTGTCGTGCTGATCATGATGCAACTGGCCTTCAAATGTAGCCCTCGAAGGATGCAGCCGTTGAATTGGGACATGGCTCCTGACACTTCTCCCATCTATTTTTGACCAACTTCCACATAATAAACAAGGGAAAAGCTTGTCTAATTCGCACAATTGAACAAATAAATATATATGACAACAGTTTTATTTTCTATTTAAACTGTTGTGCACCCGAAGCCTATAATTGACCTGTTGTAGAAGCAATGAGTAATTTTAAAAGTCGCCCTCTTTCACCAGTAAATATCTTTAGAATGAGACATGGCACTAACACTGAATACTGTGGAGCACTGATGTGAGGAGCAGAGCCACTTCAGAACCATAATAGTGCTTGAGAGCAAGGACGTACAGTAGCTCTATTCAACACACTTCATTCAGTGGGAAGTATTCTGTAAAATCAAAAACTCTGAACAAATCAAGCTAATTAGTGTCACAGTTGGCTGCGGCGTTTCCCTCCAGTGCTCTGATTCGCTTATTAAATCTGAAGACATACAACTTAAAGGTCCTATATTACACAAAACTGTCTCCTGTGAGCTTTAAGCCATGTTATAATGTTGTTACCTCCTCAAAAACATACCTGGAGTTGTGTTTTGTTGCATTCACACACCTTTATTATTAGTCTGTCTGCATCTTCAAAGCTTAAAATGCTCTGTTCCACCTTGTGATGTCATGAAGCGGTAGTTAACAGCTGCCTTTCACCTTTTGTTTTGTAGAGATTGGGCTGAAATTATCCAAATGATTCTGGTGACCCTTTCACCTTTGTTTTGTAGAGATTGGGCTGAAATTATCCAAATGATTCTGGTGACGGTGAATGGAGTTTGGTGCAGCACTTCCTGTTTTACCACATGACACCACAAGGTGAAACAGAGTGTTTTCTGTTTGAGGGAAGAATTCAGCCTAAATATGCAGGTTTTGTGTGTTAAATATGTGTGAATGAAACAAAACACAACTCCAGGTATGTTTGTGATGAGGAAACAACATTATAACATAGATCAGAAAATAGCCTACGCATTTCACTAATACTTTGGTAACATGTTTATATTAAAAATGTGCTATTAATCTTGCCTAGTTTTCCATTTTGATATAATTTTACTTCCTGGTTGGACATGGGCAGCATTATGACATGTATAGAGGTAATTTGGTAAGAATGATTCAGTCTCAGTAACTTAATTAAGGGGTTAGGTTAGGAGTTAGGGTTAGCATATTAATTAAGCAGTTATTAATCATGAATTATTCTCAATAAACTCTTTGTTTATTATGAATTAAGTCTTTGTTCATGCTTAATTGCTCATGCTTTCCCAACACTGATTAAACATTTTGGAATGATTTGATTTTGAAGACTGTTACAAAAAATATTCTCATTTCAAATTACAACAGTAACAGTAAGAAAATTTCATGTTAACTTTTTCCTCCGCTGTATTGGTGGTGTAGGATGTTAATGTATTTCTGTAGTTCAAAGTGAAACCATCTCGTGAGCACCATCTCTCAATCTTCATCATCGGATTCCAGCTGAGCAGAAGATAAAACACTTCACTCTTACTTTGAACTTCCTTCTTTGGACTTTTTGCAAGATATTACATTTTTAAGTTTTAAGAAATAGAATACATTATCAGAAACCTACACCAGTTGTTTTAATATATGTGTTTTATACGCAAGAATCGTGTATTGTTTTTATTTAACCCCTTTGAACGTCACAGAACATGTGATGGAGAGCTAACCACCACAATCCCACACTTTAAATTATTATTTAAAGGAGACACATTATGCTAAATCAACTTGAGCCTTTAACCATGTAATAATGGCTTCCCCTCATCAGTGCCTCATTCACTCATGCAGGTTTGAGCAAACTTTATTCCCCTGCATTTAAGGCGCCAATCACTTTTTTCATACACGTCCACTGCTCTACTTATTCTCTTTTATGAAAACAGTGATACAGCAATACATAACCATTTTTGCACAAATGAAAAAAAAACTGCTTGCTGCTGTGAACTGTAGTTAACAGCTATCCATAGACGGACAACAGCATGGTCACCATTACACTGTGTTGTGATGATTCATTTTAATAGATTTTTGTTTCGGACCAAGGTCTGGTTTGTTTTCATACCTGACAGTTGCTCACTAGCGCTCTTCCTCAGAGTGGTCACGTGATGTTGCCGTGATGTGTCCGGTCAGCTGATTCAAACAGCTTTTGGCAAATATGGAAATACGGAAAACATGCCCATGGGACTCTGAACCCGGACGAGGGAACTTTTTTACTCTCACACACCTGGGATACTGTCCTGAAGAAGTCGGACTGCAGATGGTGCTGTCGTTCCGCCTCCACCAGTAGGAAGACAGCGACAAAACCAGTTTAAATCAGCTGACTGGACACATCATAGCAACAACATGTGAAAAATAATCTATTAAAATAAACCCAGATGAACCTCATTGGTCTGTGCTGTGACATATTGTACAGGGATGTGTAGAAACCACTATTTGAACCACAACAGACGAGTATTTTTATTATGAAGTTGTTTTAGATGAATATTGTGTTTGAAAATGTAAACAAATTATAATCTACATTGCCCATAGATCAGAACTACAGAAAAACAAACGCAGCCTGTCTTCTTGAAATGCACATATTCCTTATTGCACACAGAGCCAATGTTTCGACACAAAAACAATGGCCTCTCCGTGTAGCCCTCGTTTCCTCTCTGATCAGTGACAGTGGTATTCTGGGTATTACACAGGGGGAGTTGGCAGGACCCTAAACTCATGAGTCTGCTGGTGCTGAGGATGTACAGGATCAGCAGGGGCCAGAGCGACGCCTCATGTGGCTAAGCTCTGTGACGCTCGTCACGTTCACCAGGGATCTGTGAGCCGTCATTAGAATGTTTTCTCTCTCCTCTCTCTTCCTTTTCTGTCTTTTTCTCGCTATTTCTCTTTTCTTGGTCTCTTCCACCTCCCTCTCTTTCTTGCTCTCTGTCTCTCTTGTTGTTTTCTCTATTTCACTCTGTCCTTCTCTCTCTCTCTCTTTCTCTATTTATCCCCCTCTCACCTCCCTCTTTGTATCTCCCTTTGTCTTTGTCTTTCTTTTGTTGGAGCTCTCTCTTTCCTTCTTTCTCGTTCTGTCTCTTTTTCTCTGTCTTTCTTTCTCTCTCTCCCTCTCTCACCTTCTCTCCTGCTTTCTCTTTATCTCTCTCGCTCTCTCTCTGCATCCTCTCTCCCTTTCTCTCTCTCTACCCCTCCCATCTCTCTCTTACTCCCTCCCTCCCTCTTTTTCTCTTGCTCCTTCTCCCTCTCCTTCTTTCTCCCTCTCTCTCCCTCTCTCTCTCTCTATCTCTCCCTCTCTGTCTCTCGCTCCCTCTCGCTGTCTGTCTCTCTCTCTCTCCCATTCTGTTTCTCTCTCCCTCTTTTTCTCTCTCCATCATCCTTCACTTTCTTGGTCTCTTTCTCCCTCTTTTTCTCTCTCCATCATCCTTCACTTTCTTGGTCTCTTTCTCCCTCTTTTTCTCTCTCCATCATCCTTCACTTTCTTGGTCTCTTTCTCCCTCTTTTTCTCTCTCCATCATCCTTCACTTTCTTGGTCTCTTTCTCCCTCTTTTTCTCTCTCCATCATCCTTCACTTTCTTGGTCTCTTTCTCCCTCTCTTTCTCTCTCCACTTCCCATCTCTCTCTCTCCCTTTATCCCCTCCCTCCTCTCTCTTTCTCTCTCTCTGTCCCTCTCTATCTTTTCCCTCCTCTTTCTCTCTCTCTCTCAAGGCTGTCTCTAACAGTAGGACAAATGCTTAACGACATGTACAATAACGTGTCTATGGGAGGGCAGACATAGTTCTTATACTTAAGTTTAAAGTGTGTGTTTAGTCAGCCAAATGAATGCTGTGACCTTGACTAAACTATGTGATGCATTATGTACAAACCGCACTTATACCGCCTTACAATATGATGAATGCTTATTGAAATTCATCATCGATTACAGTCATGTAAGTGGCCCGCAAGGAAAAGTGGAAGTGAGCTAGAACTTTCCATCTAACATCAAGCTGTATTTCAGTTACACAACTATAGTCTTTATGTGAGTTTGTTAGATTTTTTATGGATTTCATTATCACTTCAAATACCTGCATTCTGTAAATCAAATGTCAAGGTCTCAAATGCAGCAATTATTATGTTTTATACTGAAAACTTTGTAGAAGAAGAATGACATGAGACATAAGATGAACGATTACTGTAAATTACTCCATGTTAAGATGTTACGAAAAAATATGCAACTTGTAGTAGCACTTAAAATATAATATAAATGTAATGTTGAATTGTGTAGATTGATCTTTGTGAGTTAAACAAACACTCTTGATCAAATGTTTGCCTGATGATCTGAAGGTTGGCGGTTCAAATCCCACTCCTGACATTACAAAATTGGTGAAATGGTTCGATCATCGCTACAACAGGTGCACACGATTGTTGTGTCCTTTGGCGAGATAGTTTTCTTTTTGCATACACTGGTGAATGAATGTAAGTGTGAATGACTGAGTGGTTTTGTGTTGTAAATATTTTAAGGGCCCATTACAAAAGTGTTAAAATATAAATGTGATCGCTTCTCGTATCTTTCTTCACATTCTTCACTTGATTTCTGCCTTGTGCTTTTAAGTTTTGGCTAGAAAATAACTGCTGTAAATGTATGTTTTATATCTTTCACATCCAACAGAACTTGTAATTGTCTTTCATAAGAGGGGCAACAGTAGCTACGTTGGTACAATGTGGTTGGCGGTGCAATTCTAGTTCCCACAGATGAATGCTGTCGCTGTGTCCTCGGGCAAGACACCCCTTCGCCCAGTGTCTGCGCACACTGGTGTATGAATGCGTGTGTGAATGGGTGAGTGGTTTCTTGATGAAAAAAAATGCTGCCTTGAAGGTGGAAAAGCGCTATATAAAAATGTGACCATTTAATAGAATGATTTACCAAGAAGAAAGTAATAGATTCATTGTCAAAAAAACATGAGTATTGCAAGCTGTTCCAACTATCTCCAGGCGATATAACACGACGGACCTGTACCACATGTCCCAAATATACTGTCTATTATTAATGATTCTTTCTCCATCTTACTCACAGTGGTGTAGTTTTATGATATTTTTGAAATATTTTTTTACAAACATTTCTCAAATAAGGTTGAGTGAAAAGCCTTACTTCTGAAATGTTTGTACAAAAATGTTTGTTCAAAATATCACAAAGCTCGCCATCTTCTCTCCACAGATACAGTAAAGGTCTTGGGAGAATAGAGCTGATTTGTGCATGACTGACACTGCTACATTTTCTTATGTAATCCCCTGAGAGCGCATGCATGCAGCACATTGCCATGCGCGTCTTTTCTGTTGTCATCCGAGTAGAGAGGCTCCTCGGGCCTTTTTTCACCTTTCTGGCCCTCCTCTTGGGGTCGTAATTCAGCGGGGCTGTTGTCATGGGCTGAGAACTGTAATAACAGGGCTGGTCTAATGCATCAGGACACAGGATGTTGAGCAAATACAACAAAGCAAGGTTCAAGGACACATTTTAGTTCTTTGTTTTTTTTATCATTATGTTGTTTTTTTTATCATGATTACAATTCTTGCAAAAATCTATTGTGTCCCTGTAAAAATAATATTTAAAGAGGGGTTATTTTGCAAAATCGACTTTTTGGAGCTTTCTACCATGTTATAAAACATGCCTGAAGATATTTTAGATGTCATCCGTGCAATGTATCGATCTCTCCCAGGCTCTATTCGAACCCTCCTTACAGTTAACAAATTCTGTCTAATGCTCAGCCCCCAACTCTACATCACTCATGCTCCCAAAAGCGTGATACAAAACAATACACTACAACTTCACAAACCTGTTGCAATGTGCTGTAGTTTCATTAGCATAATGCCTGCAGATTGTGTTGCGATAGTGCTCTGAAGGGGAGTAAAGGGAGGGGGGACTGAGGGCATCAAAACAAAAGTGAAGCGTAATAAACATGGTAATACGTTGTTTTTGGTGAATATAGCCTTTTCAAATCAATAAAGCTAACACTGTGATCTAAATATGTCGTGTGTTAGCAGTTAATACCCCATAGTATACCCCCTATTTAAAAAATGGTTAATTGGTTAATCCACCTGTCAATAACGCCCATCAGAGACAATATATGGTTCCAGACACAAACGTCTTTGTAAAGTGTTGTAAATAGCAGGATCTTGACGGGCCTGACAATCAACATCTGGAGCAATTTCATCTAATTTACAATCACTTATAAACTTCAAACTTAAGAAAATGTTAAGGACATCCACTTCAGGTTAGCTTTTGACTATATAAAAACTGTTAAATTACCCAAATTGTGATTCTGATTTGTATCTCTATATAAGAAGTGTTCATGTGTTCTTGGTGACACACCATTTTGTACAAGCTTTAGTGCTCCTATATAAGAGGGCGTATGCATGTTGAAAATCCAGCCCGACTCTCATACATAATGCACTTTCATACTCTGCCAAAGAGAGCTGTCAAAACTGTGCACAGCCGAGTCTGTGGCCTACATTTACAACTCCACTCAGAGGCAGGTTTGGGGCTTGGATGAAAACACAAAGGAAAAACGTGAAGATTACTGCTTTCCAAAGATGTTTTTTTTTTTTTTTTTTTTTAATTTTTTTGTCCCCTTAGGACCTCACAGGTAGTAATAGGTATTGTTTTTGCAATTTTTTTTTTATCTTTTAGTAACTGTAGGACCTCACAGGTAGTAATAGGTATTGTTTTTGCAATTGGTAGAAAATGATAAATGTATTGCAATGATGTTGTGGACAAAATAAGTTTAGATTTTAATACCTTTATATTGCCATTTAAATGTCCACATAATCCCTTTTTTTATCTTGCTTTCTCGCTCTCTTTCTCTCTCTATCATCCCTCTCTTTCTTGATCTCGCTTTCTCTCTGTCTCTCTCTACCCTCTCACCCCCTTCCCCCTCTCTCTGTCTCTCTCTCTGTCTCTTTATTTCTCTCTCTCTGTCTCTCTCTCGCTCTCTCTCTCTGTCTCTCTTTCTGTCTGTCTCTTTATTTCTCTTTCTCTCTCTCTGTCTCTTTATTTCTCTCTCTCTGTCTCTCTCTCTCTCTCTCTCTCTGTCTGTCTCTCTTTCTGTCTGTCTGTCTCTTTATTTCTCTGTCTCTTTATTTCTCTCTTTCTCTCTCTGTCTCTTTATTTCTCTCTCTCTGTCTCTCTCTCTGCCTCTCTCTCCTCTCTCTCCCTCCCCTCTGCATTAGCCTTGAATGTATGAAATGACCAGAAAAAAAACAGGGTTGGGATGGTTAGTATAAATAAAACTGTGAAAAGAACACATAACACTGTCCGTATATAATCTGAGGGACTTCTGTCGGTGCATTTTTTTTGCCTTATGCTCATTTTCACACATGGTTTTCTGTATTTTGGCTAAACAAATTACAATATATTGGCCGTTTTACTGTTGGCGGGGCTCAGATTGGTCAAAAATAGGGACGCCTGAGACATGTCTTGTATAAAACTGGGACAAATCAATGGTTTTGTATAAATCTGCTGGGACAGGGGACACAGCGCTCAAAACTGGGACAGTCCCGGGTAAATAGGGACGTCTGGTCACCCTGCTTGGACGTCATTACAAAGTCAAATTGTTGAATGTCTGTGGTAAAAAATATGTGGGAAAGTTACCTTGTTGTTAAATATATCCGTTGGTTTTGACTCCCAAAATCTCTAACTGTACTGTAAGGATACTGCGGTTACTACAAAGCATATGACATGGGTGAATGAATATTTATTCAACCTCTTATAGTTTTAGCCAAGTTGTAGCATTTTATCTCTAGTGTTGCCCTATGCTCAAGACACATATATTTGTAGTTATTGCAGTATTAGTATTAGTATTAGTATTAGTAGTATGCTCTTGTACCACAGACCTGAGCACATGGGCCTTTGTACTGCGTGTAATGAGTTTACTGTGTAGTAGTGAGAGTAACAGACAGTCTTAGAGCCCACACTGGCTGCTCTTTAACGCTCCACTGCCCTTCAGTCACTGCCCTGTTCTTCTGAATGTCCCAGCTTCACTTTACATGTGTGTGCTACGGTCCAGTGTCTGTCAGTGCAGAGAGAGACAGAGACAGAAAGACAGAGAGACACAGAGAGGGGGGGGAGCGAGAGAGACAGGAGGATGAGGAGAGAGGTAGAGGAGGCAGAGGAGAGAAAAGAGAGAGAGAGGGAAACAGAGAAACAGAGAGAGAGAGACAGAGAGAGAGATGGCTAGAGAAGGGGAGAAACAGAGAAAGAGAGTTGGAGAGAGACAAAGAGAGAGAAAGAGAGACGGAGAGTAAGAGAGAGAGCCAGAAAAAGAGAGAGGGAGAGAGCGAGAAAGAAGGGGGGAGACAGAGAGGGGGAGAGACAGAGAGAGAAAGAGAGAGGGAGAGAGACAGAGAGAGATAGGAAGAGAAAGAGATAAAGAGAGGGGGTGAAAAAGACAGAAAAAGAGAGAGATACTGAAAGAGAGGGAGAGCTAGAGAGAGAGACAGAAAAAGAGAGAGGAAGAGAGAGGGGGGGTGTGAGAGAGACAGAAAAACAGAGAAGATAGATAGATAGATAGAGAGAGAGAGAGAGAGAGAAAGAGCAGGAGAGAGAGAGGAGGAGGAGCAGGTTTATTCTGGTGTGTAGTCAGGCAGAAGGAGCAGGGGGATGCTCTTGGAGTCACTCATCTCTCTTTCTCCTTTTAAGAACATACAGAATTAACCTGGCAGCTCTTTTATTCTCACCTCTGCTCCCATAATATATACAGTTTTATACATGCAAGAATGCATTTTAGACTGAAACTCATTATTTTAATCAAATAACTTAAAATAAAAATGAAAATAGAGGACCAATTAGGCTTATGTTTATCCAGTCATGCAAAAAAGTATAACCCAAATGAATACATTTTGTTAAGTTAATTTGTGAATTTATATATATCTTAACATGAGTTTTCTGGCCTTGCTATTGCTATATTAAAATCTGAATATCCGTATCAGTCAGAAGTAGTTACTACACAGCAGCCCGACAAAGTTTGGATCGGTAATCCTTATTGCACCATCTCTAGTTACCATGCTAGTTTTTGTTAGCAGAGGGGTGACACCAAAACTTTGCAAACAGCCTCAAAACTTGGTGAATAACAAGGAAAATCTAACACAGCATCTTTATCATTTTAAGTGCATGGGAGTTGAGGGTCTAAAGCCTTTAACCTTCCCACTCCACTGCTGAGTTGATCAAAATCTCTCCTTCTCCATAGCACCATATTGCTCCCATAATAAACTCACAGATAGAGCATTCAGCGCATGCCTCCTCTCATCACGCACTCAGCATAAGTCCCATCATGAATATGGATAGTAATGCGCTTTTCCCCATATATCTGAGTCCAGGCCGCTCAACCGGATTGTCCCATATGAGCCCGCCGCACTGTCATCAAATGAAGATATGCAGTTCATCTAATATTGAGCACCACCCTGGCTGCGATCCATAATTCATTATCTAAGTGAAGACAGTGAGGAGTGGAAGAGATTTAAACATGGGAGGGCCCACACATCCAGCTCTGATTCATAAAGAGTCGTATCAGATCATGACAAGGACTGTGTCGTTGGTGTTTGAGCAGCAGGGGGCATAAGTTCAAATCTTGTCATTTTGAGAAGCCATATCTGCCCCAGAAGATATATGTACTGGGAGATGGTCGCTACTTAGGCTAATTAACAGGAGCACTCCAGAGCTGCTAATGTGCAGAGTTTGACACGCGGCCATATGTGATTGGGGTAATATCCTGTCTGAGGACTAGAGGGGGGCAGAGTAGATAATAACTGCACTCAAGTAACTGTCTTAGCACTTCAAAATAATATTACCCAAATAGAAGTACAAAGTAGTAGGCCAAGAAATCACTCAAGTAGGAGTAAAAAGTATTTGGGGAAACTGCTGAAGTAAGATGTCTGTGTAATCCCTCAGTCGTCCAGGTCTGATTCATAGTAAAAGCAAAAGTTAAATCTGTCAATTGGACAAAACGTTGTAGGAGTGAAGATGTTTCGCTGCTCATCCAAGCAGCTTCTTCAGTTCTGGTCAGAAGGAAGGATTGTCTTTACTAACAAAAATAACTTCTAATAATAATAATAATATAATAATAACTTTAACTCCCCTCTCAAACCATTTCTTTTCTCTGGCTAAGATCTGTACTTCACTATCTTCAAAGGAGTGGTTAGAGGCTTTGAGATGGAGATGTACAGCAGACTGGAGTCCAGAGGAGCTCTCACGATGGTGTTGGTACATTCTCTTATAGAGTGGCTGTTTAGTTTCTCCAATGTAGCACTCACTGCACTCTTCACTGCACTGAATGGAGTAGACCACATTACTTTGTTTATGGCTCGGGGTTTTGTCTTTTAGGTGAACCAGTTTCTGTCTTAAAGTGGTTGTAGGTTTGAAATAGACCAGAATCTTAAAACAGTCGAAAATTCTCTGAAGTTTTTTAGACATACCAGCTGTGTAAGGAATAGTTACATCTCTCCTTCTAGGTTCAAATTCCCTGTTGTCCTGTTTTTTAACTCTCTTAGATACTGAAGGCACAACCTAAGAAGGCCAGTTTGTTCTCCTTGGCCTCTTCCTGTGTGAACTTGATGTTTGGATCCACAGCATTAATACATTAAGACAGTCAGACCACAATCAGAGCTCTGCAGGACTCAGGGAAGTGCAGTCGTGGCTGACACAAACTTCCTGATCTTAAATCAAAATAAAACTGAGATTGTGGTGTTTGGCCAAACTAATCCACTGCTTGGGCCTGACAGTGTGATTGATCCTCTTACTGTCGCCTTGCAGTGAGGAATCTTGGGGTGTTCATGGAGTCTATGTTCAAACTGTTGTTGAGACTCCTTCCTAAAGCAAAGCCCTACCTTCCACAGACAGATTTTGAAAAAGCAATCCACGCATTTGTAACGTTGCGTCTGGATTATTGTGATTCTTTGTATGTGGGGCTGGACCAGGACTCCCTGTAGCACTTACAGAATGTCCAGAACGCTGCAGCTCGTCTGCTGACAAAAAACTAAGAGACAAGAGCACATCACGCCTGTGTTGAACAACCTGCACTGGCTCCTATTTCATATCAAGTGTAATTCAAAATGTTATAGATTGTGTTTAAATCTGCACTCTATGGGTCCACTTTTTTGAGGAACTTACTGCAGCCCTATGCTCCACCCAGAGCCCTGAGGTCAGCTGACCAGCTCCTGCTGCTGTGCCCAAAGCCAGGCTCAAGACCAGAGGTGACAGAGCCTTTTCTGTGGCAGCACCCAGACTATGGAACAGCGCCCTCTGCCTGTCAGATCCTCACAGCCTTTAATGCAGATTAAGACTAAACTGAAAACCCACCTCTTCTCCCTGGCATTTAATTCTAGCTAGACAGGATATCTTGGTGTTTTATTCTTTTCTTCTGGTGTTTGGTCTTTGCCTGTGTGTCATATTTTCTGTATATCTGTTTTGTTGACTTTTTTGTGAAGCACTTTGGGCAGTTTAAGTTGTATTTTAAATGTGCTATATAAATAAAATTGAACAAAATCAGTTTGTCTCCATGGAGATAGATAGGTCAAATGCTATACTGTGGAACATTCCAGACAAAGGAATATCTCCATGAAGACAAGCTAATAAACAACCATTCTATAGCAGAAGGGATATTGTCTTGGTTTGGTCTCATCCCAGTTTAGTTTTGGTTTGGTTCCGTTCTACTCCTGGTCTAGTCCTGGTTTAGTTCTGGTCCAGTCCGGGTTTAGTCCTCTGTGGTAAGCAATGAAAGATACTGACATATTTATTACTGACTATTTTTGACTGTGGAACTCATAGCAAAACAAATATGGACGCCCCTGTTTATGCATGTGTATTGTTTGGTTTATAGCCCTGTTTAGCCATAATAATACAAAACCCAAACAAGCTCAGATCCATCAGACTGCACCAGTGCTTTTACCCAGTCCACCCATGAATAATTCAGCTGATAAACAAGGAACGCTTCGAATTTAGAGATCGACTGTGTTTGGCTGATCCCAGTCAGCACTTTCCCTCTGCTCGAACTGCAAAACAATGCATATACAGCAAAGTGACTGAATATTTATGCATGCGAGTGGGAATTGGATGGGACAGAGATTCACACGTGTTCAAATCCTCAACATATGTGTAGCGCTGGCTCCAAACAGGGTTAAGGCTGAACTGCAAATCTAGTTAAAGGGCCGGTAGTCAATTTGTTCTTTGTTTTTCTCCCATTCAATATTTAGTTGAAGAAGCTCATAATGACAAATTGGACAACTGTGTCTGTGTGCTATTATTGCATCTAGGCAATATTATTGATTGTATGAACACCAGGGTCACCTCTCCACAGATCTAACCTGGGATTTGACCTGATGCCACCTGCTTGTTTATGGAACAAAGCAAAAATAGCTGTAACATTTCCATGGAGACAAGCAGATGGCAGACCCTTCACCAGAAAAGTTCCCTAGTGCAGTTTTAAACGGCTCATATTACGCTGTTTTCTGATCTATGTTATAATGTTGTGTCCTCATTAAAAACATACCTGGAGTTGTGTTTTGACAGTGTTTCAGGCAGAAAATACTGTATTCCACCTTGTGATGTCATGTGGTAATACAGGAAGTGCTCCACTGTGTTTTTAAATTCCATACACCTTCACCAATCTATGCTAAACTAAAGGTAAAAGGTAGCTGTTAACTTGAAAACCACCACTACATGACATCACAAGGTGCAACAGAGCTTTGGAGATGTAGACAGACTAATAATAAGGACTAATAATAAAGTGTTACTCAAACGTGTGAATGAAACAAAACACAACTCCAGGTATGTTTTTGATGAGGTAACAACATTATAACATGGCTTAAAGCTCACAAGAGTCAATTTTGCATAATGTAGGACTTTTAAATTATCTGCCCTTCAATAAATTATTTTCTTCTATTTCAATGGCATTTCGTATACCTCAGTGACAGATAAAATAAAAATCTACTAAAACCAATATTAAGATTTTTTTAGAAACCAATTCCTTTTCTTTAATGTTAAATTTTGCAGTACTTGTTTGCAGTGTACACCCCCTCTTGCACAGATATCACTGTGCCTCTGCTGGACCAGTATAACTACTAGCGCTGCCCTGAATTAGCATGCTAATTACACCCGCTGCTCTGTCTGAACCTCCGCGCTGTGGGGGGCGGTGTTTTGTTTTGTCAGCACGTCGCACCGCACAAATTGGACTGATGATGGTATTTACTTTACTGTACAATTAATGCAACCAGGAAGTGCTGATGGGTTAAAGGCTACACGCAGGAGTGACTACGCATTTTGTTCAGTCAATTGTTTAATGGACTTTACCCAGGTTGTTGTCGCATATGTTTAAGCAAACTTGCTGCTGACTAACTAAACTTAAAATGCAGTTAGATATCTCCGCCCCCTGATAGGGTTCGTTTATAAGGTCAGATAAGGTTAAAGTTGAGGTACACTTTATTGTCTCTGTTGGGAAATTTGTCCTCTGCATTTGACCCATCCTTCAATGCCGCTGGGGTACCTCTTCAGGAGGGACCCATCTCTGCGATCTCGTTGCTAGGCTTGGTCAGGACTGCATTAGCTGGAGGACTGTACCTGTTGTGCATGTTTTTGGTAGATAGGGTGCAGAATGCCCGGTTTTTCCCACCCAGACATGGGGAGGAAACTCCACACAGAAAGGCCCAAATGACCTAGGCACTCAAAAATAAAAGGAAGACAAAAAAAACAGCTACTCAAAAGATATCCTATCTCCTGTTTTTATTGGAGATATCGGGCAAAATGCACTCAGCTCCCGTGTAGTCAGCCTTTGACATGTTTCTAAATCAAATCATTTGGAGGAATTTATAAGTTACATAACATTTATTTTCCTTTTCTGGTGGAGGGTTCAACACCTGCTTGTCTCCATGAAGATAGTGTGAGAGCCCTATTGTATTTGTACAATTTTGAGGAAAATCACAAAAATCAAGCAGTAAACAATAATGTAAACAATAATGTAGACAAGTAAGTGGTATCGAAAATTAGAGTTCAGTGAGCTCTAATTGTGAGTGAAAACCCCAAGAAAAAATTTTGAAAGATGGCTCAGTAGCGCCACCTCAAAAATCTATTTACATTGCACCAATGGGAGCCCGGCCCAGAAAGATGTCATTGCAGACAAATGAAACTTAGCATCAAAATTAGGTCATGTCAGGACATGCTTTTGAAATCTCCTCCAACAGTTTTAATCAAGAACCCTTCAAACTTGGCCAAAAGACACAAAACCCATGTGCAATAAACGGTTATCAGTTACATTTTAAATAAACTTTTGGGTGTGGTAATGGTGATTTTTCAACAAAATGTAAATTCTTGGAAAAATTTCGAAAATTCTGTCTTTCACAAACTTTGTCAAATTTGAATGGGCCCAGTGAAGTGCGCGTGCACATTTCTGAGCCGGATGAAATGATATTCAAATTAGGGCTCTATCTTTTAAGATGGCTCTTTAGCACCCCCTTCAAATTTTATTTTATTTTCATGAAAGCCAATCTATTTGTCACGGACTTGTGAAAGAATTTACTGAGAGGCTCTTCATAATGGGGAGCAATGTGACAAAGTCACATCATTCTAACTTTTATCATTTGAGCATAAAAAAATGAAGAAAAAGAAAGACTATTATATTATTATTATTCCTTTCCACCAAGTAAATCACTCCTGAGAGAAAGAAAAATTCTCCAAAAGTCTTGAAAATCAGCACAAAATTAGAGATTGACTCAAAGTTCATTTGCATAATGTCACCAAGAATCTACATTGCAGGATGGCTCAGTGTCACTCTCTGGAAAATTTAAATACATCATGACATAGGAGGGAGCGGGGCCTATTATTTCATTGTGGGCACATAAAACTTGGCAGATGCATAGAGCATCCCGAGATAGACATAAAAAGTATATTATGGTCCCGACGTTGGCCATATTGGATCAAACTTGAGATGTCCAAAATCTAGACCTCGTACTTTAACAAACTTGTCATAGGGTTTTGATCTGACAGACTCCAAACTGAGGCAGCATCATCAGGACATATCTGGGGTCAAATGTTGTTAAAACAATTTACATAAGTCTCAGGGTGTGGTCATGACAAGCTCTTAACCAAGCGACCATTTTGAAAGTATAAAAATCTCTGTAACTTGTCCAAAAATGGTCAGATCTGAACGGACTCAATGTAGCATTTATGTGTTTTGATGTTCAAGTTAATGAACAAAACTGAGCTGATCACTGGAGCTCATAAGAAGCAACTGCAAGACCTCAAATCTGAACTGGACACAGTGAAAGAGGGAAAAGGACAATTAGTGAGAGAGTCTGAGGAAGTGAAACATAGAATTCACTTCAAAGATGGAGAGATGAATCAGCTTGTGGAAAAGCATGAGGAGGACAAGTTAAGGGTACTGAGAAAAATGAAGTTGATTATTGAAGCTCATAACACTCAAATGGAGAGAAAGGACAGAACAACGCAAGAACTCCAAACTGAACTGGACAAAGTGAAAGAGAAGAGATGAGCACTTATAGACCAGTCAGATGAACTGAAATACCAGCTTCAGTCCAATGGCTATGGAGGCATTGCAGAAACAGGTCATGGAAATGAAAGAGATGTTGGAGCAAATTCGAAAAGATTCCTGCCAAAATCCAAAAAGTGGGAGAAGGAAAAGCGAAGTCTCCGGAAAGAAGACTGCCGATCTGAAATCCAAACTGCAGAAAAAATCTTCGGAGAATACAGCGCTGATGGAGCGGAACTCTCAACTCGAGTGTGCACTGGCGAAACTTAAAACGGACATGTCTGCTCTGGAACATGAACTGGAGGCCAAACAAAAAGAGACTGTCCAGATGTTCCTGCAAATGGAAGACAAAGAGACACAGGAGATGAAGGAGCATCTGAGCAAGTCACAGGTAGAGCGCTCCCAGCAGGAGGAAAGATGCAGTACACTAGAACAGTTACTGAGGAGGTCAGCAGGAGAACGCTCCCTGCTGGTCGAAAGGAACAGTGTACTACAGCAGGAGGTGGAACAGGAGAAAAATGAGAGAGCTGAACTAGAGAAAGACAAGGCCACCATTTTGAGGACCTGTGAAGACCTGAAGGTAGAGCGCTCCCTGCTGGCGGAGAGATGTAGTGCACTGGAGCTGGGGCTGAGGAGAACACAGCAGTTTTTGACCAGCAGGGAGCTTTTGACCAGCTCCCTGCTGGTCAAAAGAAACAGTGTATTACAACAGGAGGTAGAGCAGGAGAAACATGGCAGAGCTGAACTACACAAAGACAGTGCTGCCATTTTGAGGACCTGTGAAGACCTAAAGGTAGAGCGCAGGACCTGTGAAGACATAAAGGTACAGCGCTCCCTGCTGGCGGAGAGATGCAGTGCGTCAGATCAGCTACTGACAAGAGCAGAAGAGCGCTCCCTGCTGGTCATAAAGAACAGTGTGCTACAGCAAGAGGTAGAATAAAACAAACAAATCAAAACTGAACTAGAGGAGGAAAAGACAGTTATCTTAAAGACCTATGAGGAGCTGAAGATAGAGCGCTCCCTGTAGGTTGAAAGATGCAGTGCGTTGGAGC
>KN484767.1:0-11239 GCA_000787095.1 Periophthalmodon schlosseri
CATCTTGGATTGAAAATTCTGAAATTCTGAGGGGGCTTCACCGCCCTGCTGGTTGCGTCAATGGGAGACATCACGACGTCAACTTTGTCATAGAGCCACGAAATTTGGTACACACTCATCAAGTGATGCCAAACAAAAAATATTATTATGGCCACGCCCTCTGACAAACCGGAAGTCGGCCATCTTGGGTCCGAAATGCATTTTCAACATTTGCTCCCATTTGCGCATAAAAAGTCCGATGGGGCTCAAATTTGAGTCAGTTGTAAAACTTTCTTGTCTAAACCTACTCATTGTGAAAACAACTAAATTGGCATGATAGTGTCCCCTACAGAATAACTAATACATTTGTATGGGGGGCCGAAAATTTTGTTTTCCCAAATGTTACCAAATTTCACACAAAATTCCATTTGGTCATTCCAATCAATAAAGTCAATCAGACCCATGTTGTTTTTTGCAACGTGTTGCCATGGCAATCCGCTAAAGTGTTCATGTTACCCTAATGGGAGAGATACCAAAAATTCCCATTCATGACAAAAATATTAGTTTCATGGAATAATGTGAAATTTGGCACAGTGATTCTTTATTTCATCCCCATCAAAAAAGTCAATTGGACTTGGATATATTATGATTACATTTTCTTTTCCACTCCCGGATATTCTCCAGAGATATAATTGCATGCCTGGATAGTTCCGCAGTATGGTATTTATTCAATATTTTCTAGCACTAAACTATAACTTAATGTGAACTGGGTCATCTCTCTAAAAAAGTTATGTGGTGTTTTATGTGAAAGACATCTCCTCTATTTAAGTCTCTGGGACAGATTTAATGAGCCCATATTACTACTACACTACTTTCTAATCTATATTATAATGTTTCTTTATCAAAAACAAACCCTGCATATTTAGATTGTGTTCTTCACTCAAACAGAAAACACTCTGTTCCACCTTGTGATGTCATGTGGTAAAACAGGAAGTGCTCCACTGTGTTTTCACCTTCACTCATTTGGATAATTTCAGCCCTAGATTTGCCAATCTCTGCTAAACAAAAGGTAAAAGGTAGCTGTTCACTTGAAAACGACCGCTTCATGACATCACAAGGTAGAACAGAGCATTTTGAGCTTTGGAGATGCAGATAGACGGTAGAACAGGCATTTTGAGCTTTGGAGATGCAGATAGACTAATAATAAAGGGTTACTCAAACATGTGTGAATGAAACAAAACACAACTCCAGGTATGTTTCTGAGGAGGTAACAACATTATAACATGGTTTAAAGCTCACAAGCTTCAAGCCATGTTATGCAGAATAGAAATAGACAATAGAAATAGAAACAAATAAACCATCTGTACTACATGAGCAAAGGGAACTAGCTGAGGTACAGTCTTACAGTGAACTCCTTCATTGTGTCGTGTTGCATATGAGACTGCTCTGTATGCCCCTGTGTCGCTGCAGGTACAATGACAATCAATGCGCTCGCTCGATACTGCCCTGTGCAGCGGCCATTTTGTGTCAACTGCCTGTGGTTTCCATTGTGGAGTAGGTCAGAGGGGTAAATGAACCTCTCCACTCAGCTCTATCCACTCTCTGCATTATGGTACTGTATAACTATATAACTGTGTACCTGTGCGTGTGTGTACTTGTGTATTTGTGTGTATACTCTATAATAGAAGCAATCGCGCTGCACTCCAGGGAGATGGCCACTGCAGTAATTGAATGGAGGTTTGAAGTCGTGGACATCTACAAGCTCAATGTACCTTCAGAGAATAAATGTAAGAACGCTTTAGATCCTGGGAGAAAGAGAGAAAGAAAAGAGAGCGAGAGACAAAGAAGGAGAGATGGGAGAAAGAGAGACAATAAGGGATCTTTATTAAGCACACTTCATACATCAAGCAACTCAATTGCAAAAAGAGAATTTTAACAAGGCACTGTACCAGTCTTAAAAACATGAAAAACAGAACTAGTTTATTTATTATATATACGGCTTGCAGTGGTCCAACGTTATTCCTCACTTACCTTATGCATTCTGAGCATGTTATTCACAACTCTCAGAGACCAGATTGGAGTTGATGATAAAGCTAACAACAACTAGCATGCTAATACACACTTCCTGATTATCAGACAATAAAACACTTTATAATTAGATGCAGACAGCACACAGCTGACTTATTTTGAACTCATGAGCTGCTTATATAATATATATGTACTGGGGCAGTAAAATAAGAAGTAAAATATTTCTTTGCAGTTTGCAGTTTGCGGACTCTTGGGGCATTTAAGTGTCAGTCACATCCTGAACTTTTAAGTGTACACCATTGGAGACCTTTTCTCTCAGACACCTGTCCAGTCCTCATAATAAGAACAAGTGCATTTCAAAAGGAAACAGTTCCGCATAAATGTTAAGACTGAGGCAGAGGCAGAGCAGAGCAAAGCAACAAGCATTCATTTAGACTTTAGACCTGGTTTAGCCTAAGTTTATTACCTGGTTAGTAGACCTGGTTTAATCTTCGAATCAGTGTTGGGCAGTAACTAGTTACAAAGTAAGGGATTGCTGTAATCAGATGACTTTTTTAGCAACACAGTCATGTAAAGTTTCACAATTTAAAATGAGATTCATGTTACTAGCCCAAACTTTTAATATGGTATGCATCCACACTACATGTTGAAAAAAGGTAAAATAACAGAAATTTAAATAAGGTTGTTCACATTGCCACTAATTAGACTGACGTAAATGAGCATTTGCTCCGAGAGGTGTGGTGCTGAGGCCAGTGTGAACACAACAGTCACACTCTGGACCGCAGTAAACGGCCTGTCAGAGAGCGCTTGAAACAGGAGGTCTCGGAGCGACTCCACTCCACTCACACTCTGGAGCGGGGCGAGTGCAGTGTCAACGTGGCTGACCTTGAGTCAACTAATGCAGTCCACTGTGACAATAAAAGTACTTGGAATGGGCCAAAAAGCGCTCAAATCACGTATATTTGTATGAATGGGTGCTGCAGAGGTGCTGTTTGAGACGTTTGTCTGACAAGGCCATTATCAACAAAATATATCATATGTCCTAATATGTCCTAGTTTAGTCCTAGTTTAGTCCTAGTTAAGACCTAGTTTAGAACTGGTATAATCCTAGTTTAGAATAGGTTTAGTTCTTGCTTCGTCCAGGTTTAAATCTTTGTTTAGACGTACACCTTTTGCACCTTTCTGCACCTCTCCTCCCCCATGTCTCCATCCCTCCATCTCTCAATCTGTCCTCCTTTCTCTCATCCTCCCTCTCTTCTCCCTTCTCTCCTCTTCCTCCTCCTCTATCTCTCCCCCTCTCCTCCTTCCTTTTCTATTTATCTGTGATCTCTCCCTCTCTCTTCACTTCTCTCCTCCTTCTACTCCTCCATTTTGAGCTATAGAACCCATCCGCCCAGCTCAAATCTAATTGGCATTCGGTGAATATCCCCGCACTCATAAACTCCCGTCACACCTCAGCCCACGTTCCCTCTCACAAATAAAAGTGTAATAAAACCAGGAGTTAAAAATTCATGCGCGCAAAAAACGCGAGTGGAGATGACGGCCTGGAGGATGAAAAATGGTCCAACCCACTGCGTTTTGTTTTAAATTATTCTCGTCATTAGTCTGAATCATATGTGTTGTGCTCTGCTGGTTTGAATGGACTGTGTGGACATTATAGTGCTATGCTGTGGTAGTATTATTTGTATTTATGGAGGTACGGGTGAATGTAATCAGAGGACTCCATGTGTGGCTGCAGTTTGGAGCAGGCTTAGGTGATAAATATTGACTTTGCAGCTTGGTTCCTCTATGTGGAGTTTACATGGATGAGTGGTTTATATTGTCTTTTCACATCAAGCTAAAACATACACAGTGTAGGCTGATGCTCCAGTTAGGTACTCCTGACCAAGACTAGAGATATCGAGGAGAGAACCTAAAGACCTATTGATTAGATGAACTCACAAGAGGCACTGCTCTGTCTGAAGCTCTGTCACTCAAGGTAAACTTTAATCTGAGTTTTGTTTTAACACAATCTAACGATAAAGAATTGATGTAGCTGGAAGTACAACAGGTAAGCTGATTTGTGCTGTTAAACAAGTCCCTCTTAAATAACATTACAGCTAGTTAGCATTAGCCAACAGTTTTAAAGTTTTTTTGTTGAAAATCAAACACCTAAACATAACCTTGAATGCTTGTGTTGATCACAAGCTGCTGAAAATAACTTATTTCAATCAATTTTTTTATTTTTTCATCCGTTTTGAGACTATCTTAAAACTTTTTTGACAGTTGTTTGTGAATGAGTGCATTGTGTCACCATGGTAACTGCTCAACATTCCACCATAGAGATACATGTAGAACACCCCCAGCGTGATGTCACTGCAAAGTATCAGGACAGAGTGGAGTTTTGCTTTGGCGTTTGCAAGCTTGCTCAGGCATATTCAGCTCTGTGGTAACCACAAGACCTATAATTTTATTTAAAATCCGTTTCTGAAACTTTATAAATTGCTAGGTTATTAAAGAATTTTGTTGAATCTTTCATTTTAAATGTGCTTTTTGGACCTAAAAAAACTGCGATATTAGTTAACATATAGCTGGGTAGCATGTAGGTGATTAGCTCGTAGCTGGTTAGCATGTGGCTGGTTAGCACGTAGCTGGTTAGCCATCGTGATGTCTTTGAACTTTTAATATTTGAAATTTTCGAAAAGTCAATGATAAAAATGAATGGAAAGTTTACTTCCAGAACTGGAGTGGGCGGTCACTGTTGAGCTCCATAATCCTACTTACTTTATAAATAGATGCAGACAGCACACATAATCTAATTATACCTTAAGATCCTAAGAGCTGCTTTTACAATATATCTGTACTGAGGCAAAACAAAATCAGGTACGGCCCCTTTAACAGTACTGTTACTTATGTACAATACTTATGTGGTATTGCTTTCAAGTGTGAAACTCCAGATGATGTTGTACTCAATGCTCTAAGGGGAACATACAGTCAAAAGCTACAGCGTTTTAACCAAATAAGTCACTCTACATGAAATTAATCAAATATTTAAGTCTCCTCTGTGAGCCAAGATAATACCACACCAACACAAACTCACCAGGCATCCGGGTTCTTTAGAAAATCCATTTGACAATATTTAAACAAAGCTCATGTCCACTGCATCTCTCCTCATGTCCCCTCCATGTTTACAGACCTGCTCTCTCTCTTTCTCCCCTCTCTCTTTCTCCTCTCTTGCCCCCCCCCTCTCTGTCTATTCCTCTTCTCTCTCTTCTCCATTTTCCTGCCCCCTCGTATTGCTTTATCCCTCTTATCTCTTTTTATCTACCCTCTCTCTCCCTGCTTTACTATCTCCTTTTCTCTTCCTTCTATATCTCTCCCTCTCACTGTCTTCCACTCCTCCCCATCTCCACCTCTTTTCTCCCCTTTTCTCTTCCTCTCCTCTCTTACCCCTTCTTTCCTCCTTTACAGACCTACTCTGTCCTCCTCTCTCCCTCTTTTCAATTCCTCCCATCTCTCTTTCTTTAACAACCTCTCCTCCATATTTTTATCTCATCTCTCTCTCTCCACTACTATCTCCTTTTCCCCTCCCTCTCCCACCCTTTCCTCCCATCTCTTACACTCCCTCTTGTCTCCCTTCCTTCCCCTCCTTCTCCCTCCAGTCCCTGGCCACTCTCTCTCTCCTCTCTTTCTATTCTCTATCCTTTTCTTCATGACTCGCCTCCCTCACCCCTTCCATTCTGTCTGCTACCCCCTCTCTGTCCTCCCCCTCTTCTTCATCTTCCTTCACTCTCTCTCCACTTTTCCACTCTCCTCTCTCCTGCCCTTCCTCTCCTTGTTTCTTTTTCACCCTCCCCCCATCTCTCTCCTCCTCCTATTCAATGTCTCTCTTTCTCCTCTCCTCTCTCTTTTCCTCTACCTCATTCTCTTTCTGCCTCCTTGTCTCCTCCTTCTTCACCTCCATTTTTCTCTCATTTCCCTCTCTCCTCCTCCCTTTTTCTCACAGTTTTAATCAAATATTTCTGCTGTTTCCATTTCCCCGCGCAGTTCCGAGCTGTAGCAGAATGACAATGTTAGTGACGCATGGCGGTTAGCATGCTAATCCCGCGAGCGCCCGGTGCATGAGGCCTGTCACTGCTGCGTAGTGCTCACATTATTCAACACACACTTTACCATTTTGGCCTTTCTCGTATGCACAAACCTTTTATCTGATTTTGTTTAGCCTTTGTGTATCCAGGGAGGTAGTTCTAGAACCAGTTTTCATTCATGAGCAATGCAAGATAAACATACAAATAAAATATCAAATCTTACACCAGATCTTTCACTCTTACTCTGGAGATATAATGACTTTGCCTGGAATGTTCAGTATGGCATTAAATCTCTGTATCTACAGAGACAAGTAGGTAACACCACCAGGCCAAGTTATGGGTCATATCTGTGGAGAGGCGGGCCTGGGTTTAGATTAGAGTGACCAGACTCAGGACAGTCCTAGTTTTGAGCCCTGTGTCCCCTGTCCCAGTAGATTTATCCTGTTTTATACCAGAAATGCCCCAGGTGTCCTTATTTTTGACCAATTTGATCAATGGTAACCTGGATGTGTTTTGAATTTTGAAAATCTGGTCACTCTAGTTTAGATCTCTACAAACATGGTTCAGAAATGCATGGGATGCTTGGATTAGTTTAGCAGTTCAGATTTCAGTCTCCTCTCAAATGTTAATGAGGGGGTTGGTTTAAAATTAAAAACTTCTAATAATAATTGCAATACTTGTTAGAAATATCGCAGTTATTTCATTATTATTATTATTTTTTTTTTAATGTTTGACCCAAACAAGTACATAATGCCCAACTTTCAATGCACCTTAAATTCACTTCATTTTAACTTCTGTATTTCCCTCTTACCTCTCGTTCTCTCTCTTCACTATCTCATCCTCCATTCCTCCCTATCACAACCTCTCTCTCCTACCTCCTCTCCCTCACTCCCACCCTCTTTCATCAGTGTGTCAGCCGTATATTCTGGCTGTGACTGCTGCTGCTGCCTGTGCACTAAATCCACTCAGGAGCTGATTGGGCCTGAAATTAAACCTGCGACCGAGCGAAATAACTGTCCATTTTAACCCCAAATGCGGACTAAACCAGGACTGAACCAGGACTGAACCAGGACTGAACCAGGACTTAACCAGGACTGAACCAGGACTGAACCAGGACAGAACCAGAACTGAACCAGGACTTAACCAGGACGGAACCGGAACAGAACGAGGACAGGACCAGGACTGAACCAGGACTGAACCAGGTCTTAACCAGGACGGAACCGGGACAGAACAAGGACAGAACCAGGACAGAATGAGGACAGAACCGGGATTGAACCAGGACGGAACTGGGACAGAACTAGGACAGAACCACGAATGAACCAGGACACTACCAGGACTGAACTGGGACTGAACCAGGACGGAACCAGGACAGAACCAGGATGGAACCAGGACGGAACCAGACGGAACCAGGACTGAACCAGGACTGAACCAGGACAGAACCAGGACAGAACCAGAGGCATACGAGACACATACCACAGACATTTATTGTAGATAAAGGCACTGTACCTGATTTTCACTGTCTTAAAAACGTAAAAAACAGAACTAGTAATGAACTAGTGCTTTTTTTTTTTTTTACAGTTTGCAGTGGTCCAAAGTTGGTATTAACATTGACAAAACTGCTAAAAGTTGGGAAAAGTGCTGTTTTCACGATTTCAAGTTGGTAAAAATCACATACAGCAACTTAGTGTTTTAAGTATTAAAAGGGGAGTAGTGCATATAAATTAACATTTCTGTAAATATGGCCAAATTATTAAGAACGCTATTTTTTATCCCATGACATATGTTAAAGAGGGGGTATTTTTTCTTCTATGGGGAATTAATTGCTTACTATTTAGATCGCCATGTTACCTTTTATTGTTTTGAAAACGCAATAGTCTACCCTCCTTTTGTTCTCCACGCTAAGTCACTCTCCCTTCAGAGCTATATCACAACACAATTAGCGTGCATTCCTCTAATGAAACTACTGCACATCGCATCAAGTTTGTGAAGTTGTTGTTGTGTACAGTTTAATAACTCAAACGTGCATGGATGGCATCTAAAAACTCTTCAGGCATGTTTTTTGATGATTTAACAAAGTTATAACATGATAGAAAGCTAAAAAAATTGATTTTGCATAATACCAATGTCAGTCTAATACCAAAAAATAATAAAATTCCCTAAAATATGAAAGCCCCCTCACTCCAGAGGTTTCTTCCATTTGAATAACTGCAACATTGTTAACAGATCATGTGTTTAAATATTGATTTGAATGTAGATTTGTCTGTGGCAGTGGATGTGAAATACGATCATAAACTTCCTATGTAAAACCACACGCTCCTCTTAACGTACGGGTGCCTCTTAGGTCCATAAATTGTCTGCTCTGTTATGGTGCTGCCGATAGCTCCTCCACGCTGCATGCTCTCACTTTTATGGCCCAGATTTGATGTATATTGGGGGCTGAGCGTTGGAGGCAGCGGACAGAAGCAGGAGGGATAAAACAAAGAGAGGGTTCAAATCAAATGGAACAAATATATATGAGACGAAAAGACATAATAACTCAACAAGGTTTATATCGCTGTTTTATATAGCTAAATTATCAATAATAATAATTCATACTGATACATTGCAGTGGCATGTTCTACATGTATGTCTACGGTGGAATGTTCACCACTTAACCATAGTGACAGGATACACACATTAGCAAACGCTGCCTGATAAGTTTTGTCTTGTCAGTTGACTGTTTGAAAAAACAAATTTTATTTAAACAGCACATTTTCAGGAGCCTGTGATCAGTACGAGTGTTCATGGTCCTGTTTAGGTGTTTGATTTTATACAAAAACTGTGAGCGTGGCTAACTGAAAAACTGTTGGCTAATGCTTGCTAGCTTGTGGCTATAATGCTACTTGAGAGGGACTTGTTTAACTGTACAAATCAGCTCAACTGTTGTAGTTGTACCTGAGTCAGTTCTTTGTGGTCATATGTTCAGACAGCTAAAGTCTAACTTGAGAAACAGAGACTCAGACAGAGCAGTGCCTACAGTTAGCATCACACCCTCAGGGAATCTTGATGACATCAGCTGCAAAGTATCAATTGCAAGAAGGTAAATGCATGACAGTGGTGCCAAGGAGTGTTCTGTGTAAATTAAAACTAAAAATATTTTAGCCTTGTTTAAGTCTTATTTAGTTTTATTTTAAAGATACACTGTGTAACTTTTCTATTGTTGGTTCCACCACTTGCTTGTCTCCATGGAGATGTCATTGCTTTGCCTGGAATATTCTACGGCATGGCATTAATCTTATGTATCTCCATTAGGGTTGGAACCTACCTGGATGACTGAGGCATTACACTGATATAAGGTCACATGGTAATATAAAAGAAAATTTTATGATTTAATGTTGAAAATCACATTCTATTGTCTAAAGAAAGAATGTTTTTAATTAGCATCCTGGTATCAGAATTGGTATTGAGAATCAAGTCTATTCCTTAGTATCGAAATCAAGTTTGAACTTTAAGTATCGTGATAACGCTAATCTCTATATGGAGACAAGCAGGTGGACTCACCAGGCAAAGATACAAGTCAGATCTATGAACAGACATATTTTTTAACTGTATAAATTCCTGTAATGGAATAAATAAAATATAATGTTAAATGTCATACAGGATAACCACTTTGCCACAGTAACACAGGGAGGACATGTACACTCCAGTCAGAGAGATCAGGAGACTAACCCACAACCTCCTTACTGAGTGGAGGAGACAGGATAACCACTCTGCCACACTTGTTGCCAGGCAGTCTGACATTTTCTCATGATTATCTCTGTCCTTCTTGGTTTATATATGAGATATTTTATTAATCCCACATTATCCCCCGGTCTCTGCTCTTTTGAATCTGATGAATAAATGGAACTTTTTCACTGGAGGTGGTTAGACTTAGGCCCCGTGGCTCTCCCTCACACTAAAGAATAGGAACGCTGTGAAATGAAGGTTTTATCTGTGATTCTTTTCTTATTGATCATAGTTTAAAATATTATCAAAACAGCACAATTAGATGTTTCTTCCCAAATTGTTCAGCCCTAGTTTCAAGATCTGTGAAGAGGCAAGTTACTCACAGTAAAACAATAAAATAAAATAAAAATACCTGTGGAATAATTGAATGATTGTAAGGTAGATTTGTTTTATGCTATGCTGCAGAATATTCCAGGTAAAGCAACAGCATCTCCATAGAGACAAGCATGTGGCCCATATTACGATTATTACAATTTTCTGATCTATGTTAAAATGCTGTTTCCTCATTAAAAAAACATACCTGGAGTTGTGTTTTATTTCATTCACACATGTTTAACACAAACCGTGCATATTTAGGCTGAGTTCTTCTTTCAAACGGAAGACACTCCACCTTGTGATGTCATGTGGTAATACAGGAAGTACTCCAATGTGTTTTTAAACTCCATACACCATCACTAGAATCATTTGGATGATTTCAGCTCTGGAATTGCCAAACTCTGAAAGGTAAAAGGTAGCTGTTAACTTGAAAACTACTGCTACATGACAACACAAACATGTTAATGAAACAAAACACAACTCCAGGTATGTTTTTAAGGAGGTAACAACATTCTAACGTGAGTTAATGCTCACAAGAAGGATACTGGTCCCTGAAGTAGTAATAGCAAGATAGTTCATATGGCACTAACATGTACAAGCAGCTCTGCTTATAAACAAGCAGAGCTGCTTTAAAGTCTGTTCTCTGAGCCACAGGAAGCCAGTGCAGAGACCTGAGCACAGGACTTATGTGCTCATACTTCCTGGTTCTAGTCAGGACCTGAGCAGCAGCATTCTGGATGTACTGCAGCTGTCTTAACACTCGTTTGGAGAGGCCAGTGAGCGGGCCGGTACAGTAGTCTAACCTACTGGAGACAAATGCATGGATAAGTCTCTCCAAGTCTGGTTTTGAAAGTATACCTTTGATTTTTGCAATGTTTTTTAGATGATAAAAAGCTGCAGATGTTATTGATTTGATGTTGCTGTTAAAGTTCAAGCCTGAGTCCATTATTACCCCTAGATTTCTAGATTTGAAGGTTTTAGAGAGAAAAGAGGTGAATGGTGACACTTTCTCTATGTTTCTGTGGGCCAAAGACTATGACTTCAGTCTTGTCTGAGTTTAGCTGGAGAAAGTTGTTTTGCATCCA
>KN484768.1:0-11665 GCA_000787095.1 Periophthalmodon schlosseri
CGTCCGTCTGCTTTCCTCGCCGAATGTTTGAAGGAGGTCTTTGCTCCGGACGCGTTCCCCTCACCGCTGGAAGTTGACCGAGCGCATCGTGTCAGTGTCCGCACACGGAACCGGGATGCTCCTCGCCCGCTTATTGCCAGGATTCACCATTACCGGAATAAAGAACTCATTTTGAAGCTCGCTCGGGAAAAGGGACGACTCGTCTATCGCGAGACAGAAATCCACATTTTTCCAGATTACAGCCCCACGCGTCTCCCAGAAGAGAGCAGCGTTCTCCGAGGTCAAGTCCCAGCTCAGATCTGCAGGACTCCCGTACAGGATGTTTTTTTTCCAGCCAGGCTTCAGGTCACGGACCACAACGGGCAGAATATAACTTTCTCCACTCCAGACGATGTGCGCTCCTTCCTCGTCGGCTTAAGGACTGATGAGCCCAGTGCTGTCGCTGTCTTGGCCGCGGTCAGGTGAACCCGGGCCGCTCCCAGACGCGCATCTCCGCATCTCCCCACCTTCCCTCCTTGATGTGCGGCTCTCGGTTCGTCTCGCCAGTGTATCACCACCGCCCGTATGCACACTGCATTTAGACTGTTGGTTTTGCCCTTGATTCTTAAAATGTTTATTCTAGGACCGTAAGACTTTTATTTTACGGAAACAAAAGAGTTTTTTCTACAAATAAACTAGATATGTAGGCTGTGTCCTCTACAATGAACAAATCTGTCTCAGTTTACTTTAGTTTTAGCCAGCATTGTATTTTTATTACAATTACCTTTCCCCTCCTTTTTCTTTACTTTAAATCATACAGTATATCACTGTTTCTGTGATATGTAAAGGAATGGGCTTTGTGTGTGTCACATTAATCAATAGTTAACAGTTCAAGCAGAAGTTTAGTGTGTAGTGAGTTTTCTCTTTGTCACTCACTAAAGGATTGAGTTTGCATATTTACTATGTTGGTATCTGGTATTATAGCAGTATTGCAGTTTTTATTTTTTATAATCTCTCTATTTCTAATTTTTTCCCTTCCATTTTTTCATTCCAACCTCCTTATGTGTCCACACGGACTTGTTACAATCTACAGAGTTTCCAGGGCCATTTTGAGATTATCACAGTGCTTCTTTTATTGTGGCGAGTATAACCAAACATGAAGAAAAAACATAGCATAACATTTGTCTCTTTAAATGTGAAGGGGGTTAATAATGTGGTTAAAAGACAGAAAATAGATACTTATCTTAGACAATTGGGAGTGGGTGTGGCCTTCCTTCAGGAAACACACTTGAGGCAGGGCCAGACCAAATTACTTTGGAAAAATTGGGTTGGCCAGGTTTTTCATTCAAATTTCAGTGCTAGGGCCAGGGTCACTGCAATTTTAGTGCATAAAGACCATTTCAGTTACAAGAAATCATCTCGGACTCAGCAGGACACTATGTAATAGTTAGGGGTCACATGTTTTTTACCCCCGTTATTTTGCTGTCTATATATGCCCCAAACTGGGACGACGGTGGTTTTTTTTACAAAGCTTTTTGCTACTTTGCCCAGTCAAGACAATTACAGTATCATAATAGGACGTGACTTTAACTGTGTTCTCGATCCTTGACAGATCCTCCAATAAACCGCAGTCACTGTTCAAGCCTGCCAAAGATATTAATAATTTTAAAAAACATTCTGGTTTATCTGATATTTGGAGGCTTCATAACCCTAAAAAGAAAGCTTTCTCCTTTTTCTCCAATGTCCACCACACTCATATAGATTATTTTTTAATTGACAATAAATTACTGGAAAAGACCCACTCATGCACATATCACAGTATAACTGTGTCGGACCATGCCGCTCTGTCCTTTATTTTGGAGTTGCCTGACTGCCCCAGGCCAAGGCGTAGCTGGAGATTCAATACACTTCTTTTGTCAGATGAGGACTTCACTAAAGTTTAACCACCGAATTTACCGTAAGTCCTTTCTTAATACTAATAAATCCCCAGAAATAAGTCAGTCACTCCTGTGGGAGACCCTAAAGGCATCTCTAAGAGGGCAGATAATAGCCTACTGCTCAAGAACAAATAAAGCAAGAAGTTCCAAACTCACTGATTTAACGCGCTTGAGTGCGGATACAGATGAGCAATACTCAACCTCACCGTCCCTTTATCAGGAAAGACTGAAGCTGCAGACAGAGTATGACTTATTGTCCACAGACAAAGCTACACAATTAACACTCAAGGCCCGTCATAACAGCTATGAAAATGGGGATAAGGCGAGTAAACTACTAGCCCATCAAATTCGTCAAGAAAGGGCTTCTCGTCTCATTACTAAAATACAAGATCATAGCGGGAAAACAATTATTAACCATATTGAAATAAATGACACTTTTAAAGAATTTTATGCAGAATTGTACACTTTTGAAAATCGGTGCGATCTTCCCGAAATTAATTCCTTTCTGGATGAACTGGCTTTTTCCACTGTCTCTTTAGAAAAATTTCCTGCACTTGATGCTGAGATCTCCATAATTGAGATCAAGGACGCTATTAAGTCGTTAAGGACAAACAAAACACTTGGTCCTGACGGGTTTGGTGCTGAATTTTATAAGAAATTTGTGGAGGAGTTGTCTCCTCTTTTGCAGGCAATTTTTAATGAATCTCTGTCGGTCGGCTGCCTTCCACCAACATTACAAGCTGCAATTACTGTTTTGCCAAAAAAAGACAAAGATCCACTGAAGTGTAGTTCATATCGTCCAGTCTCGTTGCTGAACGTGGATTATAAAATCTTAGCCAAAATCTTGGCCTCTCGATCGGAGAGAGTTCTGCCACAGGTCATCTCGTTAGACCAGACTGGATTTATTAAAGGAAGAGATTCCACTTCTAATGTTAGAAGACTTCTTGACATCGTGCACACTCCGCCCGGTCAAAACACTGACATTGTTCTGTCTCTGGACGCGGAGAAAGCCTTTGACCGGGTGGAGTGGGAATTTCTTTTTGCTACATTAAAGAGATTCGGCTTTGGAGATGGTTTCATTTCTTGGATAAAATGACTCTATTCTGAACCAGTCGCGTCAGTCATAACTAATGGACAGCAATATCGATATTTTTCTCTGGGTAGAGGCACACGCCAGGGATGCCCACTGTCCCCACTTCTGTTTGCATTAGTAACTGAACCATTAGCTATTGCTCTCAGACAAGCTGTTCATTTTCAAGGCATAGAACGAGGTGGTGTATTCCATAAAGTGCAGACGATTTGTTGCTTTATGTGTCTGACCCACAGTCCTCAGTTCCTCCATCATTGACTTGCTGCACCAATTTGGGAGACTATCAGGTTATAAAATCAATTTTAATAAAAGTTTATTATTTTTCCTAAAACAAGATGATGCAGTGCCCTCCCTAGATGTACTGCAGTTTAAAACAGCTAAAACCTCTTTTAAACACCTTGGAGTGGAGGTAACGCGCTCTTTGCCATCACTTTTCACTAAAAACTTTACTGTCTTATTAGAAAAATGCAAACAAGATTTAGAACAAATGAAGTGTTCATTAGGAAATCAATTTTTAAATCACTTGACAAACTTTTGACCTCCTTCATTTGGAAAGGTGGATCACACAGAATAAAAAAAGCTGCTCTTCAAAGACAAAAGAAAAGAGCTGGGCTTGCACTTCCCAATTTTCTTTATTATTGGGCGTGTAACATACAAAAAATTCTTCACTGGGTCCATGTTGACAACAACAATCAACCTGAATCATGGGTGTCACAGATGTACATTTAGACTCACCTGTAAGTGCCTCTGCCTCTTCCATTGTACTATCAAACTCAACTGCCAGTCAAACCATCAAAATATGGACACAGTTTCGAAAGCATTTTGCTTTAAAAATACATCTATTTATGCCCCTATCTGGAGAAATCATAATTTTCCTCCTGCCTCTTTAGATGCTACTTATCGAACTTGGCACATTAATGGTATCAAATTTACATGTAACTTATTCTCTGATGGCCAATTCCGTTCCTTCTCTGATCTGAGTGAGGCATTTAACCTGCCAAAATCAGATTTCTGCATCTACAAATTAAGAACTTTGCACAAAAGAACTTTCCCTCTTTCCCCATTCTGCCAAATGATACTCTATTAGACAGCATCATCTCACTTTCTCCAGCTAAACAGAAGCCCACCTCTACTTTATGCAACTTAATAAGTGACATTTGTCCAGCCCCACTTGAGGAAATGAAAAGGCGGTGGGAGACTGACTTGGGTCTCGCGTTGAGTGATGAGATGTGGGAGGCCTCTGTTAAACGTATACACGGATCCTCAATCTGTCAATCTGTGCGCGGCACGGTCTTATACAGTTGAAAGTGGTTTTAAGAGCTCATCTTACCAGTGCGAGGCTGGCAGACATGTCCTAACGCAGATCCCTCATGCCCTCGCTGCAGAGGCCAGAAGATCACATACATATGTTCTGGTCTTGTCCTAAACTTGCCTCCTTCTGGTCTGATATTTTTGAAGCGTACGCACAGACTTTTGGTGAGGCTGTCCTAACCCTTTAAGTGCTATATTCAGGATGGCCTCCATTGATTGCTCTACGCATGAGATGTTATGTCTTTTACTTCACTCATTGCAAGAAGAGTCATTTTGCTCGATTGGAAACAACAATCCCCTCCTACTTTCGTTAGATGGATAAGAGACGTTATGTATTTTTTGAAATTAGAAAAAATTTGATACACTTTAAAGAGAACCACACAGCAATTTTTGAGACCTGGACTCCATTTTTGAATTATTTTGAGGGACTAGAAACACCTCTCAATGAAGGGAACACTGACTGATTTTACTTGTACATTTGTTTTTATTTTTTATTTTTTTATTTTTGTATTATTACTATTATTGATATTATTATTGTTTATTTAATTTATTTATGTATTTATTTTCAGTACTGTATATTTCGTCCCTGCTTTGTGTCCTTTTGTGTTTATTTGTAATACCATTATCTCTATAATACAATAATGATACAATTGTAAATACGTTAGAATTGTTCACTCCTGGAGATGATGTTGTGTTGAATGTGTGATGTAAGGGTCTGTCTTGCTGGTCAGATGTACTTGAACATCGTACTTGAACTTTGTTTTGCAAACAAACAGAAAAAAAAAAAAAAGATTTGAGCTGAATTTTGTTCAACAGAAACAACTGAATCAATCTTTTTTTTTCCAGCTGTTTTTATTTGTATATTTTTGTTTGTTCAAATGATGAACATGTTAAAAATAAACCCTCAGCCTTTTCAGCAGGTCTCACACAATAATAAAAAATACTTTTACTTTTCCAGTTCAAAAATGTAATGGAGTAGAAAGTACAGATCCTTCTCTCAAATGTAGTGAAGTAAAAGTAAAGTACAGTACTTTACTACTTTTACTTCATTATGTTCCACTGGTCTTCTCTGGACATTATCGTCAGTAGCTCTGTCCAGAGACTGAATCTAAACGGTTCAAACTGTTGCTGGAAAACCACTGATCGTTCGTTAGTTTCCATTGACACATCTCTATATTTCTGTGCTTAAAAACGACACAGTTCAACGTCTGTCATATCCACTGGAACTTAAACCCGCTCTATGTCACTTTTCCTGCGGAGGGTCTGCCACCTTCCTGTCTCCGTGGAGATGTTATCGCTTTGCCTGGAATGTTCCACAGTGTGGCATTAAACTTATTCGTCTTATCGTACTCAAAGTTGCACAGTGCACCTCTAAAGTTCCAGTCTTATTGTTGCTTTTAATTAACATAAACAATTAGCAAAGACTGTTATATAAATGGACATAGCTAACCCGCTAGCCGCCACGTTCCAAACAGGAAGTGATCATGTGTGTCCCCTCCCTCTGTACCTGCTGCTGTCAGACTCATGTTGGTCTTAAATGTTCGTATTAACCCTCTACATGATCCTGGGGTTTTTATTTCACTATTGTGTCTGTAAATCAACATATGAACATTAATAACAGACCAATCAGGTGCCTTCTTTCCCCGAGGTCGCTCCCGCTAGCGTTAGCGACAGGTTTGATTGACAGCGTAATAACAGACGAATCAGGCGCCTTCTTTCCCCGAGGTCACTCCCGGTAGCGTTAGCAACAGGTTTGATTGACAGCGTTGCTAAGCGCCCGCTCCCTGATAAACCAGCGGTGTGGGCGGGAAGGGGGCGTTACCTTCAACAGCCTCGCTCCTGATTGGCTCTTCGGTTGCTATGATATTCGCGGTCGGAATCCCTAATACGTAACTCAGCTCCTGTTCTAGCCTCGCTGAGCTTCGTTTGACTGGAGCCGAACGCTATTACATCATCACTGTTATTATTATAAAAGAAAACCTTGAATTATCTTAAACTGTGATGTTTGAATCTTTACATCTCGTTTTTCACAGGTCCTGGCATCTCGAGTTACGCGTCAGATCCCAAAAAGGCGGGTCAGTCTCTGCAGATGTGTATGAAGGACGCAGAGAGGTTTGTGCCCAGTGAGAGACACGAGGAAACGCCCCTGTACCTGGGCGCCACGGCCGGGATGAGACTGCTCAAGTAAGCTCCTCCCACATACTCCCACATATACAACAAGAACGGTACAAGAACATACTCTGCCTGTGATCAGTCCGAGCTCATGGTCCTGTTTAGGTGTTTGAATTTCAACAAAAAGGTGAGAGTGACTCACTGAGAAACTGTTGGCTAATGCTAATGCTAATGCTAATGCTAGCTTGTGACTGTTATGTTGAGCGGGACTTGTTTTACAGCACAAATCAGCTCACATGTTGTAGTTTCAGTTCAGGTCAGATTGTGTTCAAACAAAACTCAGACTAAAGTCCAATTTGAGTCACAGAGCTATAGACAGAGCAGTGCCTCTAGTTAGCTTTAGCGTACAGTATAACTCAAGGAGCCTGTGATCAGTACGAGCGTTTATGACCCCATTCAGGACTTTGAATTTCAACAGAAAAAGTGAGACTGTTGGCTAATAATGTGACTGTGTGTATGTGTAATAATGACTGTAATGTGGTTTGAGCGGGACTTCTCTCAAACTGATAACACTCTGTTCCACCTTGTGATGTCATGCCATAATACAGGAAGTATTTTATTTTTTGTGTTTTTAAACTCCACACACCTTCACTAGAATCATTTGGATCATTTCAGTTCTGGAGTTGCCAATCTCTACTGAACTAAAGGTAAAAGGAGCTGTTAACTTGAAAACTACCACTTCATGACATCACAAGGTGGAACAGAGCGTTTTGAGCTTTGGAGATGTAGACAGACTAATAATAAAGTGTCACTCAAACATGTGTGAATGAAACAAAACGCAACTTCAGGTCTGTTTTTGAGGAGGGAGTGTCACTCAACATGTGTGAATGAAACAAAACGCAACTTCAGGTCTGTTTTTGAGGAGGGAACAGCATCAGAACATGACTTAAAGCTACAGGAGTCAGTTTTGTGTGATATAGAACCTTTAAAACAAAGCTCAGATAAAAGTGTAATTTGAGTAACAGAGCTTCAGAGCAGTGCCCCTAGTTAGCTGTTAAAACAATGACATTTTCATCAAGATTCCCCACCAGAAAAGTTACACAGCCCACCTTTAAATATAAAAACATGCAGGACTGAAGATGGGAGCATTATTTCAACACAGAATGTCCTGATTTTGCAGATTTTGTACAGTCTTTGACACATTTCTCCAGCTCTGGTCTGTGCTGTTCTCCCGACGGTAAACGCCGCTCCATGTTAACAGAGCTGTGACAGAATACGATCGCATTTCCCCTCCTGCCTCCTGCACCTGCCAAAAACATGATTTATTTTATTTCTGTGTCGGCTCCGCTGCGACACACGGCTCCAGAGCCAATCCATTATGTTCAGTGGTGACTCTGTGCGTTTGGTGAACAGCCACTCACTTGTGTTAGAATATGGACGACAGACGTGGAAGAAGTACTCACTTAAGTAAAAGTACAGATACAGAGGCAAAAAAATACTCAAGTAAAAGAAAAAGTACCACATGAAAAAATCTACTTGAGTAAAAGTATTAAAGTACCTGTTTAAAAATGTATTTTGTGCAGGTTTTGAGTCTTATAAAGCTTCAAATGTGGTGATTTTGAAACAGATTTGAGCTGAGTTTTGTTCAATAGAAACAATTAAATCGATCGTTTTTTCCTACCTGTTTTTATTTGTATATTTTTGTTTTGCTCAAATTATGAACTTGTTAAAATAAACCCTAAGCCTTTTCAGCAGGTCTCAGACAATAATGAAAAATACTTTTACTTTTCAGTCCTGTTCAAAAATGTAGTGTGTAGTAAAATTTAGACTTAAGTACAGTACTTTACTACTTTTACTTTGTTATGTTCCACCATTGGACCTATACAAACATGTTCTGAAATGCATGAGATTCTTGTCTCAAGACTTTTTATACAATACTGTTTTTTTTAGCTTCTCCCATGTTATAACGTTGTTCCCTCATAAAAAACACGCCTGAAGAGGTTTTAGATCATACACGCATGTTTGAGTAATCTAGCGATCTCTCCCGGGCCCTATTCGAACCCTCCTTACGGTTAGCTGTAAGATTCTGCACAAAGCTCCGCCCACAAGCCCACGTCACCCACGCTCCCACACGACGATTCTCCATAAATCTACAAAAACATGACACAAAACTGTACACTACGACTTCACAAACCTGACGTGATGTGCAGTAGTTTCATTAGTGGGAAGCAGCTGATTGTGCTGTGATAGAGCTCTGAAGGGGGAGGGGCTTAGCGCAGAGAGCAAAGGGAGGGAGACTCAAAAACGAAAGTGAAACTTATTAAACGTGAATATGTTGTTTTCGGCAAATACCGAATTTTCAAAACAATAAAAGGAAACATGGTGATTTAAATATGTGATGTGTTACAGTTAATACCCCATAGAAGTAAATACCTCTCTTTAATACCCCATAGAAGTAAAAATCCCCTCTTTAATACCCTATAGAAGTAAAATACCCCCTCTTTAAACATATATACCAAATGTACAATCACAGTACTTGACAAACTACAAAAATGGAGGTTTAAATGTTAAAACCTTGAACACATCTGTTTGTTTTTCCCGCTGCAGCATTGAGAACAGCACAGCCTCAGATCAGGTGTTCCAGGCCGTGTCGGAGAGTCTGCAGAAGAGCCCGTTCTCGTTCCAGGGGGCGCGGATCCTCAGCGGACAGGAAGAGGGCGCCTTCGGGTGGGTCACCGTCAACTACCTGGACGACCGGCTCAAACAGGTGAGTGCTGTGGACTGTTCAGGTAAAGCAGGTTAACAGAAAACAGCGGGATCCAGAACACACACTTCTTCAGTACTTTGTGAAGATGTGAGTCTGGTCACCGGTGAATCTCCCCGAGTTCAGGTGGGCGTGACTGACAGGTGCATAAGCCAATCAGGGACACGCGTGGTCTATCTGTATCAAAACAAATATGGCTGTTTATGAGGAAAAACAAAAGAAATAAAAATCTTACAGAGGGCTGAAAAACATGGCGGATTTCTGAAGATGAGTGTGATTTTATTTGTAAATCATAGGAGACCAACGAGCTCCTTCATTTCGCATGTGTCACTGAGATAAACAAATCTGATTGGATGATCGCGTTTGACCAGGTTTGAGACGCAACGGAGAACGTGGAGACCAGACTGATATCGATCTGTATAAAAAATACAAAGATATATCAGGCAAAATTTACCCTTCCTTGGGGCAGACTGACAGATATGGAGAAGAACTGAAAACGAGTCCAGCAGGTAAACGCAGATGGAGCAATTTCAGGTCTTAGCTCCTCCCTTAGAGCAGGACTTATGTAACTCAGAGCAGTATAAATCAAAGCTCCTCAGCTCCTCAGCCCAGTTCCTTCAGACTAAAAATGACTTCCAGATGGCAGATGTCTCAATTTCAAAAACTTTACCCAGATGACTTCCTTTGAAACCTCACGGACCACTCCTGGATTAATAAGAGAAGAAGAAAACACTGGAGAAACGTCACGCTGTAACCCACCAGTATTTACACCAAACATTCACACATCAGGAAATAACAAGAAGCTCTGAGAAGCCTCTTAAAACACAACTTTACAGTCAGCATGAGTTCACTCTGGACTAAACTGCTTCTGTAGCCACACCTGCCCCGGGGTAGACCACCAGAAATGGCTGCCAGTCTGCACCAAGGCCCCTTTGACCACCACGTCGCTCACACGTAGGTCAAAGGTTGTACATAGGTGAGGTTGTAGTTTAATAAGTTACAAAGAGAAGGCTTTTCATCTGGGTTTCCAAAATAAAATTGTGGAAAAAAAGTGGAATATTTGAGATAAATATGGAACTCGTGTTAGCAGCCAACTCAAACTGTGATGTAGATTTCAGTAAAACATCTAAATATGTTATGTGTTAGCAGGTAATACCCCATAGAGTTAAAATACCCCCTCTTTAATACCCCATAGAGTTAAAATACCCCCTCTTTAATACCCCATAGAGTTAAAATACCCCCTCTTTAATACCCCATGGCAGTAAAATAGATGGAGATATATACGGAACCCAAGTTAGCAGAAGCTGTTGACATTATAACACATTTTCTGTTGTGTTTTGTTTCATTCGTTTAAACATATTCAGTCTGCCTCCATCTCAAGTGCTCAACATGTTCTGTTCCACCTGATGATGTCATGAAGTGACCTTTGACCACCGCTAATCACTCACACACCGCAGTCATACATAGGCGAGGTGGGTAAAGCGTCTCGTCCAAGGACACAGCAACTAACAGGAGCGACCTCGGGGAAAGAAGGCGCCCGATTTGTTTGTTATTAACGTTCATATTTTAATTTATGAAGAGAATAATGAAATAAAAAACCCAGAATCATGTAGAGCTCACGGGGCTGTGAAATGAATCAGTTGCAGTTTTTGCGTCAAACTTTAACAAAAGTCGGTGTTAATAACACAACTTGATGTCTGTCAGTAGTAGGAGGAGTAAGTTGTAGTAGTAAGTTGTAGTTGTTGTAGTAGTAGTAGTAAGTTGTAGTAGTAATAGTAGTAAGTTGTTGTACTAGTAGAAGTAAGTTGTTTTAGTAGTAGGAGTAAGTTGTTGTAGTAGTAGTAGTAAGTTGTAGTAGTAATAGTAGTAAGTTGTTGTACTAGTAGAAGTAAGTTGTTTTAGTAGTAGGAGTAAGTTGTTGTAGTAGTAGTAGTAAGTTGTAGTAGTAATAGTAGTAAGTTGTTGTACTAGTAGAAGTAAGTTGTTTTAGTAGTAGGAGTAAGTTGTTGTAGTAGTAGTAGTAAGTTGTAGTAGTAATAGTAGTAAGTTGTTGTACTAGTAGAAGTAAGTTGTTTTAGTAGTAGGAGTAAGTTGTTGTAGTAGTAGTAGTAAGTTGTAGTAGTAATAGTAGTAAGTTGTTGTACTAGTAGAAGTAAGTTGTTTTAGTAGTAGGAGTAAGTTGTTGTAGTAGTAGTAGTAGTAGTAGAGGTAGTAGTAGTATTAGTCCAGGTAGGGTTCAGAGCAAAAGGTTGCAGGCGCTTAGCAACACTGTCAATCAAACCTGTTGCTAACGCTAGCGGGAGCGACCTCTGAGAAAGAAGGCGCCTGATTTGTCTGTTATTAATGTTCATATGTTGATTTACAGACACAATAGTGAAATAAAAACCCCAGGATCATGTAGAGGGTTAATACGAACATTTAAGACCAACATGAGTCTGACAGCAGCAGGTACAGAGAGAGGGGCGGAGTTTA
>JACM01006321.1:0-15989 GCA_000787095.1 Periophthalmodon schlosseri
AACATGGTGTTCGTTATGGACAAACTGTGGCTAGCACAGAAGTCCAATAACAGAACACCGCTCGGGTTCAGATCAGGGAGGCCGTTCTTCCTAATCACGCCCCTCCAGGTGTCACTGTCGTTACCCACCGGCCGGGCCCCGTGGGGATAGGCCGGGCCACCAGGCACTCGCTTTCGAGCACCCACCCCAGGCCTGGCTCCAGGGTGGGGCCCCGGTAACGCTGGTCCGGGCGACATAGCAAACCTTGTTTTTTTCATCATAAGGGGCTTCTGAACCACTCTTGGTCTGACCCGTCCCCCTGGACCTGTTTGCCATGGGTGACCCTACCAGGGGCATAAAGCCCCCGACAACATAGCTCCCAGGATCATTCGGGTACTCAAACCCCTCCACCACGTTAAGGTGGCGGTTCAGGGAGGGGAATCCAAGTGCGTGTTTCATGGAAACCAAAGAGTCAATCAGGAGAAAGGTTGTTTAAGGTATTCGCCGCTACCCACCAGGGAACGGGCTTAGTAACGAGACATGATAGCTTTCAATCAAATCTGTTGCTAACATAAGCAGAAGTCAACCTCAGGAAAATAAGGCACCTGATTGGTCAGTTATTAGTGTTCATATCGGGATTTGCAGACACAATAGTGAAATAAAAATACCAGGACCATATAGAGTGGGTTATAAAGAACATTTAAGGTCAGAATGACGAGCCTGACAGCAGCAGGTACAAAGAAAGGGGCTGTGACTTTTCAGTAGAAATTAATTACAACAAAGATGGAGCCAAATAACACCTGTGCTTACTACTTGTTTGGAATGCAGCTAGCAAGTTAGCTATGTCCACTTATGTATACAGTCTATTAGTCCCATTAATAACTCCACATTTAGTTCAGACAGATTTATTCAGTAACTGCCATGTTCATGTGCACCGCGACTAACTCCGGTTCACACCCAGACACATAACATGAGTAAAAGGAGCAGTAGTGGCTCCTAGCTGTGAGGCATGAAAGGTAAACATCAAATTCACAGTGGGCCAAAATTAAAGACTGAGGCAAATTTACGGGACTTAAGCTTGATATTACAAACATGTGAGAAATTAAATTTCAAATAAAAGACACGTCAGTACTATTCATTTCTTATTTAAATAAATGAAATAAATTATGTCTCGCTCTGTAGCCTTTCAATTTCCTTTTTAAAGTGCATGGTGCATGCGCTACATACCAGCGGGCCAGCTCTAATGCACATTTGATATGATCTCATGGGCCAAATATAATTACACTGTGGGCCAGATTTGGCCCCCGGGCCTGAGTTTGGCCCTCAAAAGGCAAAGCTCTCAATTTACTCCTGGACGCATCCTTGGACTATGTCTCTAGACTGGCCAGGGCATGCCTCGAGATCTCTCCGGAAGAGCTGGAGAAAGTGTGTGTGAAGAGGGAAATGTGGGCCTCCCTGCTTAGAAAATTGATGAATAATACTAATGCATGTAAAATGTTTAAGGACTCACCAGGCCGAAGAAGACAAGGCTCAGTTGGATGATGTCTGTGTAGGCCACAGAGTAGAGTCCGCCCATCAGAGTGTAGGTGATGGCCACAGCTGCAGAGATCCAGATACTGGTGATGTACGTCAGGTCCAGGACCACACTGATGGTTGCACCTGATGAAGATGAAAAACAAAACTTTAGCCTGAAGTATAAGCCGAGATGATGAGCAGACAGTATGAGTCAAGCCGCTGCGTGAATGTGATGTTTCAGTCATTTAAGGCCAATTAAACAAGATGTTTGTTCCTGGCACCTCAGCTGAGAACATTTGCGATAAGCTAGAAAGGTTTTTATTCTGCACTTTTATCTTTTAATGTTAATTCTATGATAATTATTTATTTTGTATGTGTTTGTATTGTGACCTTAATGTCTTTCTTCTTCTGTAAAGCCCTTGAATGATTTTGTGTTTGAATTGTGCTATACAAATAAACTTGCCTTGCCTAGATTTACAATGATCTATAGCATGATTTGTGCAAATCTCATTAGGCAAGTAATAATTGACTCTTGGGAGTAGAACTCTCACATCCCGCTAGTCGCTCTGTGCTTCCATCCCACTACATGGCCTACCTTTAGTTCATATGCATTAGATCACATTCACCCAGTTTGTGTTACTCAATTCAAGTTCACTTCATCGCTGTTGCGTATGCATCTGCATATAGCTAACATCTGAAGTCATTTTTTTCTATAAAAAGTCTGTTTAGCTGTGTTGTATGTTCTGTTGTGGCACTTTTAAAATGTGATACCCAGGTCATGGTAAAGTGAGTGTTTCTGGTGTGAATTTTGTCTTACCCAAACCGATAAGTGTTGAAGTCATCCACAGCATGTCAATAAAAAATGAGGCCATGCACATGACAGCGGTGAAGCCTTTGCCGTACTTTCTGTGGAAGGGGTCCATCATGGTCACACACTTTTGGTCTCGTAAGGGTTTGGCAAACACACAGCCACCTGAACAAAAGAAAACATGTAAAGTAGTGTTCAGTGCTGGCTGTAGCTTTTTTTGTGCCTTATGCAAGATTTCTGATGCCCTCTGCTCCCTCCCTGTGCTCCGCCCCTGCTCTAGTGCACTGAGCGCCCCCTGTCTGCGAGTTGCAGCCTCACGCTGGACGGTGGACAGATGCTCCAGACAACAGTCCATGCAGTTTGAACCCTGAAACTTTTGCTCGGACTCTTGGCCTCATGTTGTATCTTGCTTGCTTCTGTTACAGAACTGTGTAGAGAAATGCTTCGTCGCAGTATTGACGCTATAACATCTATAGATACAGTGTTTTTAGTGTTTATGGTAGTGTTTATGACAAGGGGAGCTGCTGTGAGTTTGCTCTGAGTCAATTCATAAATGGAGACTTAACCTTGCAGTCTTCATATATAACACATTAATGGTAAAGAGTCTCGTGTCTCGTGCACCCATACTGTTCTGAGTTTACAAGTTCTCTCTGTGTGTGTGAAGCTTTAAGACAAATATGCACTTTACAATTAAAACATAAATTCATGAATGTTTTGACCACTCTTATCTTTTGATAAAATATGAAAATGAGTTGGAAACTTACAGAGTAGAAATGATACTGAGTAGCTGGCTAATATGAGGACAGCCGAGCTCAGACCCATAGACGGGGTGTACACCATCTCAGTAATGCCCACGATGAAGCCTCCTCCAACCCAAGTGGCTGTAAAAAAAGAAACGGACAGTTGAAGTTTTATTTATTTATTTTGGTTGAAGTAATAAAAGTGTGTTCAGAGCTATAAGGAGGAGGTTATGAAATGTAGGTCCTTAGATATATTTTTTTTCCATTTCCAAAAACGTGTGATTTTTAAACAATGTACTGCACAGGTCCATAAAAAGTCTTAAAAAAGGTTTGCCGTGTGTCCACTGAAGACAACAAAACAAGATTACATGTTTATATCTGTGATCAAAATGTCTTTCCTTCAGCAGAAGACACTGCAGGCAGCAGGCCATCGCTGACTGCAGGGGCAGAAATTGAACTGTGGACACCTGTTAGACCAATCACACTGTTCTTATACCCCCAGACCCCGCCCCTCCTCCCTCTCATTCTCCCCTTTAGTCCTCCAGACCCCGCCACTCCTCCCCACTCACTCTCCCTTTCACTCTACAGGTACTACCCAGTTTAGCAGCTCCATTTGCAATGTGGTTGTGGGCAAAGTTTGGGTGTTTAGTCCCATTATAATGTTCTCTTTCACAGTGCAGCAGATCCCAGTTGTGCCCTCTGGTGGTGCTTTTTATATTTCAATTAGTGAAAATTTTGTTCCTAGAAGCATTTTCTAGATGTATACATCATTTTACGCATCATAGATTGAAATACTACTAATACTAAGGTTTAGGATAAAGCCTAAATAGAGCACAACAAATGGTCCACACAGTCACATGTTTTAAAGGATCTGTATGTGTCCTAGGCTCGTACAGTTTTAAAAAAGTTACTACAATCCCAACTGAACCTGTGTGTCCACAGCCTTAACCTGCAGATAGAGACACATACAAGTGTGTCTCATTCTCAGTATATGGACAGGCCTCATGTGAAAGCTCAGATCCTCCAGAATTCACTCACTGAGCTGCAGAGGCTGCACTAGCACTGATTAAAGGTCCTATATTACACAAAATTGACTCTTGTGAGCGTTTTGTCATGTTATAATGTTGTTACCTCCACAAAAACATACCTGGAATTGCGTTTTGTTTCATTCACACATGTTTGAGTAACTCTTTATTATTAGTCTGTCTACATCTCCAAAGCTCAAAATACCTTGTGATGTCATGAAGCAGTAGTTTTCAAGTTAACAGCTCCTTTTACCTTTAGTTCAGTTGAGATTGGCAATTCCAGGGCTGAAATTATTCAAATGATTCTAGTGAAGGTGTATGGAGTTTAAAAACAGAGTGGAGCAATTCCTGTTTGACATGATATCACAAGGTGGAACAGAGTGTTTTCAGTTTTAGAGAAGAACTCAGCCTAAATATGCAGGGTCCGTGCGTTAAATGTGTGTGAATGAAACAAAACACAACTCCAGGTCTGTTTGTGATGAGGAAACAACATTATAGATCAGAAGATGGTGTAGTATGGGCCCTTAAATGATTGGCTGGAGGTGCTGGGGTTTAGGTAGTGACAATTCAGATGAGACAGAGTGCTTTTAGGTTTAAACCAACTGGATTTCAACATTGAAATTGAGAACCCAAAGAGAGAGAGAGAGTCATGTGAGGCCCATTCTGCTTTCTGATTGGATAAACATCTTGAGAACCAAATTTACTTATAACATATAACTAGAAACGTAATCATCATGCCTATGTTTTTCTAATTCTGAATAAGTCAACATTACAGTTGTTCTCAGTAAAATCAATATTTGTTTTGAACATGTTTAGCTCTTACCTGTGAACACATGTCACTGAGGGGTAAGTTTAAATTAAAATTTAACATAAGTAAATAATAAGCCAAAAATGCCACAGGGTTCAACACAAATGAATCAAGCTTAAACATAAGGAACATAGTTTGTACATCATTAAGAGGCAAGATGTTCCATTCACATGACTTTTATACTGTATGTACTTTAACCAGCTCAGTGTAGCTTCAATGTCATGTGTATTTCATATTTAGCTTTGAGTGTTTCCAGTATTACACAGTCCAGAATACAAGATAAGACAAAACAAGTAGCAGTGGTAAAAGGGCCACTGATGCCGAACCTTGGCGAGAGATATTAAGTCAGCCTTAAAACAGAGGGGTGACCATAGATTCTATAAAGAAGTGGATTAAGGGAGTGTGACGTCGCCCATAGCGTTCAGCTCCAGTGAAATGAAGCTCGTTGAGGCTAGCAATTTGGAGCTGAGTTCCAATTTAGGAATTCCGACCGCGGGTATCAAAGCAACCAAAGAGCCAATCTGAACCGAGGCTATTGAAGGTAACACCTCTTCTCGCCCGCACTGCTGGTTTAGCAGGGAGCGGGCACTTAGCAACACTGTCAATCAAACCCGTTGCTAACACTAGTGTGAGCGACCTCAGGGAAAGAAATGAATTGCGCCTGAATTGTCTGTTATTAATGTTCATATCTTGAGTTACGGACACAATAGCGAAATAAAAACACCAGGATCTTGTAGAGCAGGTTAATACGGACATTTTAAGCAGCAGTTACAGAAGGAGTGGTGACAGTTTTTCAATGTAAAGTGAATTGAAGCCAGAGTTGATGGAGCCGGAAGCGCACCCATGATCACTTCCTTTTTGGAACGCAGCGGCTAGCGGGTTAGCTATGTCCATGTATATATAGTCTATGGGGGTGACCAACACTAGTAGGCAGGGCTGAAAGTAGTTTTATTTTTTTCTGTACTATCAGACCTACATTTTTTATTTTTGTCCAAGGTCAGACTATTTTTCCTCTACGCAGCAGACGTTTTCTGATGCATTTTAGCATTAAGGCTAACAATCACCACCAGCTCTCCTTCTGTGTGCCATAACTTCTCCTCTTCCTATAGACAAAGTGCACAGTAGACTTGTTATATGTTCAGATCACGTTTTGATCCAGCCCATTTCATGATTTTTTCATATTGAACCACAGCAAAACAGACAATTTACACTTAATAAAGCAGGGAGACTTTGAAATGTCGCTGAGACAAAACAAGGCACGTGCATACTGTAATATGTGAAATAATCTCTCTGTTTCGTACCCTGTCTTAACCGGGGACAGGGATTCTGGACATAAAGCACTGAACAGACAAATTAGTCACACTTTAAACAATGGTAACAATCAAGTACAGCGCTTTTAAATACTGATTTACTTTCACAGTTCTCATAGGAATGAATGGAGCTAAGTTAAGTCACTCATGATTTAAAGTTTGTGTGTTCCTCCCAGTAAAAGTACATTAAAGTTTCTCTGAGGTCAGTTTAACCCCAATTTGTTTGTCTTGTAACTCAGCCATAAAATAACATATTCTTATCATTTTGACCTAACTTCAGACTAATGCACTGATACCAAATGTATTTTTATTTTTTGATAATTTGGACAGTAGGCCTTGTTTTAGTAAAAATGTGCATTTTTGACCCTCAAAATGTCCTGTAACTCTTAATTTCCATCACTGTACTGAACAAACACTATTTGGTCAATTGCCAAGTGGGATATGTGGGATATTTTTTTTGTTTGTTTTTTATTGTTTCGACTGAGATCAAAAAGTTACCCTGAAGTTCCTCTGGGGTCAGTTTATTTCTCTTTATAACTGAGCCATAAAGTAACATATTTTTATCATTTCAGACTAATGTACTGACACCACATTTATTTAGACTTTTTAATATTTTGCCCAGTAGGCTTTTTTTGTAAATATGTGCATTTTTCTTACCATGCCCAGATCAGGCAAAAGTAAGATGGCCTGCATTTGAAAAACAGCCTTAGATTTAAGTGTTTTTGACCAGAAAGCATTAACCATCATCATATGTAAAAGGCCTAAACCATAGACCGTATATAGACATAGCTGACATGCTTGCCGCCCCGTTTCAACTAGGAAGTGAGCATGAGCGCACTTCTGGCTACATCGACTCTGGCTCAAATTCACTTTACATTGGAAAAATCTCTCTGTAACTGCTGCAGTGAGACTCATCATTTTGGTCTTAAAATGTTCGTATTAACTCGCTCTACATGATCCTTTTATTTCACTGTTGTGTCCGGAATTCAAGATATGAACATTAATAAGAGACAAATCAGACGCCTTATTTCCCCGAAGTCACTCCCGCTAGCGTTAGCAAAAGGTTTGATTGACAGCTTTGCTAAGCTGTTAATCAAATGCTAAACCAGTGGTGCCAGCGGGAGGGGTGTTACCTTCAACAGCCTTGCTCCGGATTGTCTATGATACTTGTGGTCAGAATTTCAAATATGGAACTGGACTCCAAATTCGCCCCTTTAACTGCTCTAGCCTCAGTGAGCTTCATTTGACTGAAGCCAAACGCTATGGGTGACGTCACACTCCCTTAGTCCACTTCTTTATACAGGCTATGGCCTAAACTTGACCAAAAACAAGGCCCTGACATCAAAGTGCTGAGTATAAAACATCCCTAAAATGTAGTAATATAGAGCTGACTCCAACCAGAAAACACAAACAACACCAGATGTGTTCAGACAGTATTTAAACAGCTTGGGGCCAGACAGATCTTGTTTTTCCAGTTGGTTAATCCTGTGAATTTTCCACCTGGCCCAAATTAAGATCAAGCTAAAAATTAATTTAATTAATTAATTAATCAATTAATTAATTAAATTATTATCAGACCCCAGACTCCGAGTGAGCCAGTGGGCCTACCTGCAGGTCACTGCCAACAATCAGGTCACTGTGAGAAGAATCTCATCTCCACTGATTAATGTAGTGTATTTAGTGAGGCCCATGTGTCATTCACACAGTGCAGTTCAGGGGTGGAATTTACAACAGACCTTACCCTAACTACGTACATATACGCTCTGGCACTAATAAAGACATGTCCCTCATCAGTGTTATTTACCAGCGTGTTCATTCAGTTTTGAAAGCACAAAACTTATAAAGATAAATCGGCACCATGAATAATGTTGTCGTTTTCATCTCGGCTTAGGATGTTTTCACACTGCCTCTAGTTAGGTGGACGTGAAAGAGTATTCTCTCTGAGAGCGGTGCTTGGGCCGGTGTGAACCCAACAGTCACACTCAGTAAATGGCTGGTCCGAGAGCTTGAAACAGGAAGTCTCTGAGCGGCTCCACTCACATTCTGGAGCAGGGTGAGTGTGGTGTGAACACGGCCATCCTCGGGCCGACCTACGCAGTCCCCGGTGACAGTAAAAGTCTTTGGAATTGGGAAAAAAATTGGGCGAATCGCATATATTTGTATGAGTAGGTGCTGCAGAGCTGCTGTTTGACACGTTTGTCTGACAAGGCCATTAGGATCAACTTAATATCAGCGACACTTCTCCTCCTGCATCTGTCTGTGAACAAGGCCGACCCAAAAGTGAAGTAAACAGAACAAAATCTAGTGCCACTGGGGTCAGCTTTTTTCCTGAGCTGTCCATTAACAAATTAGACTAACAAAATAGATTTGTTTCTATTAGCAAGTTGTTTTAGAACAATACTGCTGTTCAAAATGGGAAAAAGCTAAATACTGATTTATATATGTTACTAAGTTTAAGCTTAAGTCTGTGTAAGTCCCTGTGATGGTTAAATATGTGTTTTGGGGTGTTTTTAGTGTCCGTCATCAAGACATATTGTTTTTGTGTCTGCTCTATAGTTATAATCTATGACACATCATTATTTTATAATTTGCACATTTTACATCACAATATTCATCTAAAAACCCCTAAGTGTGACAACTTAAGGCCGTTGACTTCTGTGTTATAAAACTGCAGTGATCAGTAGGAGTAAACGGCATCACAACAAAGAGTCGGCCCCTCCTTTGAATACCTGCAGATCACGTTAGCGGGCAGCAGATTTTTTCATTTGTACCAAAGTGACTATGCGACACTGCCAAATCCTACGTGGATTAAGGAAATAAAACTGAAAAACTAATTAAGTTCAGTGGGTGTATGCCGGTGGAGGTTAAAACGGCGGTTGATCAGAATGTCTTGAAAATAAGCAATTAAAGATGACTCAAATATGAGTCCAAATACAACTTCAGGTGAGTAAATGAGAAGGAAACAACTATGACATGGTTAAAAGCTCTGAAAAGTCGATTTTGACTTAATGTTTGGCAACGTTATATGTTTTTGTATGCAATAGATAGCTGGTTTGGAAATCTGACTGTCAAATATAAAAGGCAGATCCTTAGACTGGTGTGTTCACTCTGACCCCATGACTCACAGACCATCTCTAAAAAGTCAGATGTGGTCGAACACACAGGATGAGCTCGTGCAGTCTGGGAGGACATGTAGAGTTCCCTTATGTAAAAGTACCAGGTACAAAAACGTGTTTGTACCCCAGTCTATGAAACAGATACTACTCAGTCAAGCAATTGGAAGTGAAGACTTACTTCCACAGATCGCACAAAAATCTCCCGGGCCTTTTTCTTTCAGTGCGTTAGAGGAACTGAAAGAAAGTGTAGAGAAAGTGTAGGCTCATCACCAACCACATGAACCAACAGTGGCATGAGACATCATAGTTTTTGGGAGAAGTTCAGGTCATATCACTACAAATGTAATTTTGATGTTATGTTAGATTTAACGTTTTAATAGAAGTTAGCATTAGCATTAGCACTGACACACAAAGATGTACCGTTGCAAAAGCAGAAGTGTCCTCCAGTGAAGTTTTCCTTGCATTTGTAAATTGTTTAACATGTTGTCAGTGACATTCACCCACAGCTCCCTGTCCACTGCCTGATCTGTCAGGACTTTAGCGCGACTCTGCAAAAACCTAGACATTACATTACAGGGGACATGGTCGACGCTCCCTCTGACCGCTTTATGGCAGTTGGCTTTAGTATTTTATGTTTTTTTAACTTTCATACTCCCAGTGTGCAGGACACTTCTGATTCATTTTCTGTTCTGTAACTATCTGAAGAAAATGGACACAGAGTGATTTCTGAACACTCAGAGTGAATGAAGCAAAATACTCCATAATCTCAGGTATTTGTAAAAGAGAGTGATGCTTAATAGCTCAAAAAATGCATGGTATTTTGCCCTTTAAACGGCTCCTCATGGTCACACGGAGGGGACAATGGCTCCAGACAGCGCGTGCTGCAGTGTGTGAGCCTGACACAGGACTGCCCCTCACTCACCCATCCAACAACTGTTATATCAATCATCAATATCATCGACTAGTCTGACGCCCAAAGCACACTGCAAGAGCAAAGGTTAGTCACAGAGAGAGGAGTGATGACACACAGACAGAAAGAGGACAGAAGCAGCTGCTGCCTCTGTGTTTCTTTGTGGTGAAGTCTAGAGCAGAGTAGAATAGAGAACAGGTTCACCCAAGCAAAGAACAACTGCATGGGTTTATGTTCCCTGTCTCTGCGGCTGGTCAGACCTGAGCCACAGGAGAGTCAATCAGCTAATCGCCAAACTTATTTCTATGACAACTTGCTTCAAGCAGACACACTTATACGCTGTAGTTTTTTCTTTCACCTGTGGCTAAATACACTCTGACGACTGTACGTGCTGGCGGCGGAGGAGAAAAAGCTTTTTGGACGACACACAGACAGACCCAGACTCACTTGCGCAGACAGACCCAGGCTCATGTGCCGGACAGATCCAGGTTTACCACTGCAGACAGAAGCAGGAGGAGACATGTCGATCCAAATGGCCTTGTCAGATGACCATATCAAACAGCAGCTCTGCAGTGCCCATTCATACAACTATACATGGTCCCCTTCGGGCAAAAATGAATGCTCCCTCAGGGCAATAATGCATCAGACAAACATAACCCACTGATGTAAAGACTGACAGAAACACTGACCAGGCTCAGAGTGAGAGAAGGCTGCAGGTCGTCAAACATGGAGAATCATTTCAAAGTCCCAGGGGAACGTGAAACCTTTGTGGTATCTGGCCTCCACCATCAGAGCCTTGTGCTCCTGGTAGCCCCTATATGAGCTTAACGTAGAGGTCAGAGGGTTCAGAGGTACATTCCTAAGACTGAGATGCCACTTATAGAACATATGGAATTGCTTAAGTCTTCGGACATAGGTAGGAGTTAGGTTACGAAGGGGGTTCCTATAGAGACTATAAATACATGACAAGCTCTTTGTTCTGGGTGTGTCTCACGTTGGCTCTGAGATGGCCCGGACCTTTGTCTGTAATTGGCATGTTACTCTGTTTTTGTAATAAATAGCATTACACTATCAGAGCTTTTGTCTTTTGGGTCTTTCCTGAACACATCCTACTCCGGACCGTAGGACAGCTACAGAAGCTTTTGTCTTTGGGTCTTTCCTGAACACATCCTACTCCGGACCGTAGGACAGCTACAGAGGTGAGCAGCTGTATTGGGAACTAAACCACAATGTTCAACTAAACTCAATGCTGCATAGTGACCAGTCAAAAGCATGGGCTCATGTCACTCAGTGTTTTTCCAAGTATCCACTCTTTGTTTTGTTGTGCCGCAAACCTTTGACATTCTCTCAATGACAGCTGTGCCGCGTCAGGGTCCAAGATTAAAAGGTGGCATTTTAAAATTCTAACACAGGTTTTGTGTCATTTTGTGTTTATCTTTTGTTTGTGTCATTCATACACTGTAACAAATTTCCTGTAAATCATATAGTTATCGCATAGCAGTTTTGTGGCCAGATAATTACTGTAGTACTTCTGCAAATGACTGTGAATTATATTTATGTGAGAGCTGGGCAGTGGTGGAAGAAGTACTCAATTTTCTTACTTTTATTTTCTTAAAAGTACAGATACCAGAGCAAAAAAAATACTCAAGTAAAAGTAAAAGTATCACACGAAAAATCTACTTAAGTAAAAGTATTAATGTACCTGTTTGAAAATTTACTTAAAGAGTAAAAAGTAAAAGTATTTTGAACAGATTTTGAGATATAATAGCTTCAAATGTACTGATTTTGATAAGGATTTCTGCAGAATTTTGTTCAACAGAAACAATTGAAACATTTTTTTTCAGTTTTAATTTGTATATTTTTGTTTGCTCAAATTATGAATGTGTTAAAAATAAAGCCTCAGCTTTTTTGTCAAACAATAATAAAAATACTTTTATTTTTCCATCAAGTTCAAAAATGTAGTAGAGTAGAAAGTACAGATACTGCTCTCAAATGTACTGAAGTAAAAGTAAACCGTATTATCTTTAAAATCCACTACTGTAAAATGCACTAAAAATTATACTTAAGAACAGTACTTTACTACTTCGTTACGTTCCACCACTGGAGATGGATCCACTGTACAGGTCTGTGTTGGGTTATTTTTTAAAGTTATTAATTGGTTTGGAGTAAACAGAAACTAGAAACTACAGCAACTTATTCAAGTGTATTTTGAAGCCTTCAGTGAGAATCTACAGTGTAAACAGTGCTGAAAATAAATAAGAAACTTTACTGAAAACGTGTCTAAACTGGCGGCTCCTGATCATTTGTGCCAATGGAAATCCTTCCAAACCTGTCATGGTGAAGATGCCCACGGCCAGGCTGATTCCCCGGTTCCCCAGGATGGTCATCTCTATTTCAGACGCAGCATTTTTCCTCTGCTTCCTTCTGGATTTGAAAGAAGCCCAGATGCCCGTCCCAAGCACCAGCAAATAGAAAAACACCATAGCAATCACTCCAGGTATGTTGACCCCCATGGTGAAAGACTGTCTGGCTGAGCGAGGGAGTGAGGGAGTGAGTTTATGAAAGAAGGGGGAGGACACAACGGGAGAGGGAGGAGGGCTCTTGGCTGTTGTAACTTAAAATGCATATGACTTTCAATAAAACACTGTTAACATTTTTACAAACATCTTTACTTGTACGTAGAGGTAATTCCATAACTGTTACCTAGAAACCATATTTGAACAAGGGACAAAACGTGTCTAAATTTTACAATAGTTATGATTATACTAATAAAAAGAAATGACAACACCTTTAGTTAAGTGAAGGTTTAAAGTGTCAGAAAAATACCTTCCTTGTGAGTAAATTGTGTTGATGACAAAAGCAGAGGGATTCTGTTTTACAACTCAACGCTACTTCCTGTATTTTTGTACTTTTCTTCTCAACTTTTCTTCACAAACTGTCACTTAATTGATGTAAAACTCTGATAAATATTTAGCACAGTTCTATCCCACCAAATCTGTTCTATGTACGTTAAGTAACTTTTAAAGCACGTGCAATATATCTGCTTATGTTTGGACACTGTACTGTAGAACTGTATAAACTTTATGAAAGAAAAATCACAAGAAACAGCTCTTCGTACGTGACAGAAATGAATGAATTGTGAATTGTAAATTAATGTGTACTGTGATTCTGTGAGGAGGAAGAGGAGCATTTAGTGGGTCAGGTCTGGGTTTAAAATAAAAAATGGTTGAATTCAGAATCAATAGACAATAAATCTTAGTCCATGAATATAACCGTAGACATTCTGAACAATCTTTCATCACATTTAGTAAACTTCATTATTCTACTGGGGAAAATGACCTACCTCTGACACACTTATAAACACGTTAAATAACTGAATATACAACAGAAGAAATACTGCTACAGATAATAAGTTACCTCTACATCCAAAAAATGCAGCAAAAGTGAATGTCTCAGTCACAACCACACCCAACCCTCACCCAGCAATGAGGTCCTAGTCTCTGTCCGTCCTGCCTGTCCAGTCTCGCTTGTCTCCTTTTTGGTTGTCATTCTTTATTCTTTGGTTGCATATTTTGTTTTTATTATAATTATCGTTGTTCGTTCTTTATTTGTTTTGTTGATGTCTGTCTAGTATGGCTCTGGATTGGTTTGTCACAGAGACTTTGAATATATATATAAAAAAAACATTTTGACTTTAAAGGTCACCATCAGCCTGTCCAGGGAAAAGAGATGGAAGAAATCTGGCATGTTTACATATGATTTGAATGTTATCACAAGTTATCCAGTTTCACATAGCCACAAGAAAACATTTGAATATTTCTGGTCATTGCTATTTGGCTTAAAAATGTAAACTCCTCAAAAACATGCCTGGAGTTGTGTTTTGTTTCATTCGCACATGTTTGAGTAACCCTAGTTTATTAGTCTGTCTACATCTCTAAAGCTCAAAATGCTCTGTTCCACCTGGTGGTAGTTTTCAAGTTAACAGCTGCTTTTACCTTTAATTCAGTATACATTGGCAATTCCAGGAAGCTGCTTTACCTTTAATTCAGTATACATTGGCAATTCCAGGTCTGAAATGATCCAAATTATTCTAGTGTAGATGTATGGAGTTTAAAAACACAGTGGAGCACTTCCTGTATTACCACATGACATCACAAGGTGGAACAGAGTGTTTTCTGTTTGAGAGAAGAACTCAGAATGTAGTGTAATATGGGCCCTTTAATCAAGTTTTAGTTGTTATAAATATGTGACATGTTTGTCTTGATATCACAACATCTCATATCACAAAATGGAAAAAGTAATCTGTATTTTATTTAAATGCGTTTCTTTTCCAACATCAAAAGTAAAAGGTAAACTACCACAGAACAGTCAAGCACAAAACTGCGCGTTTAAGTTTGAATATGTAAGTGCCGTTATCCAGTTACACCATTTTATATTGTCACACATCATTTACCACAGCAGCTGCCAGATATGGTTTCATACAGGATTTCATACAAGTAAAAAACACATTTAAAAAGTTGTGAATACAAGAGAACTATTTACATAGATGTATAAAGCCACTTTCTCCACCTTGGCCTCTAGCTGCTTCATTTAATCCAGAGCCTCATCAGATTCTCCTAGAAAACAGTATTTATTATCATAGCAATAAAACTATTATTTTACACAAACATCTATTAAGTACAACCTGATACTAAACTGGCAACCTCTAACTGACTGTAAAGTATGTACAGTATTTTAAACACAAACTTTTTTTTAGCCAACTTTATCTTAAAGTTTCCACTAGATGGTGCCAATCGACCAAAAGCTGCACCTTTGTTTTAGTGTGACTTTTATTGAATATTTTATTACGCTATTTTCTGATCTGTTATAATGTTGTTTCCTCATCACAAACAGACCTGGAGTCGTGTTTTATTTCATTCACACATGTTTAACACACAAACCCTGCATATCTAGGCTGTGCTCTTCGCTCAAACAGAAAACACTTTGTTCCACCTTGTGATGTCATGTGGTAATACAGGAAGTGCTCCACTGTGTTTTTAAAATCCATACACCTTCACTAGAATCATTTGGATGATTTCAGCCCTGGAATTGCCAATCTCTACTGAACAAAAGGTAAAAGGAGCTGTTAACTTGAAAACTACAGCTTCATGACATCACAAGGTGGAACAAAGCATTTTGAGCTTTGGAGATGTAGACAGACTAATAATTCAAACATATGTGAATGAAACAAAACGCAACTCCAACATGGTCCTTTAAGTAGAAGTAAAAATGGCAGAATCACACAAACCTGTCTTATGCAGTTTAACCTTGAAGATGTTTTATCTCAGGCTCAGCTAAAGCAAAGTTGTGGTTCATTTAGGTCATAACCTCTCATAGACTAAACATGTTTTTCTCTGACTTCAGGGCCGTGGCACTTTGTCTGCTCCCCTTATGTTATCTGTCATTGTGAAACCAGGGGAATCTAACTGGACACCGCCATTAAGATCTTGAAAGAGAAGGAACTGATGATTCGTAGGTTTAGAGCATGAGTTTTGATGGGTTGACATATGTAATTTGCAAATCGAACTGAACATGTCTACTTGTTTTGTTTGCATGCCAGTCTTCATTATTATAACTTTGATTGCTGACAAGAAAAAACCAAAAAAACCAAAACGGTTTTATGACTCAATTTTCACAGTAAAATAATACTAGTCTAACATGTTTGCAGCTCTACCTAGGGCCCTTCAAATCCCCCTGACAGTTGTATTCAGCCTTAAATGGAAACATAAAACACCTCCA
>KN484769.1:0-11236 GCA_000787095.1 Periophthalmodon schlosseri
GAGAGAGAGAGAGAGGAGAGGGGGAGGTAAGCTGCTACTATCAGTCATTCAACTGGACCTGGTGCTGTTGGTAATAACATTAAGAACAGAGACAGAAACAGGGACAGAGACGGAGACAGAAACAGGGACAGAGACAGAGCCAGAGACAGGGACACACAGGCTCACTAAACAGTGGACGATCACCGGCTAAAAGAGCAGAGCTATGGCTGATTTCAGGTTAGAGTTTTCTGTTTTGTCTGGAGTCGGATGGTCGTCTTTGTGGAGAGCACATTCTTTTACGGCAAAAAATAAAATGTTAAATAAGACGATAAGTGAATGTGCTTAAATAAGTCAAAGTTATCTTGTTTTGAGCATATTTCAACTGTCTTAAAATAAAATTTGCCAATGGACATATATATTTTGGAATGGTGGCATATATTTTTCCTCATTTCAAGTGCAGGAGCATCTGTCTCCTTATTTCAAGTAGAAAATGTTGACTTTTTCTTATTTTGAGTAAAACAAGACATTTCGTGCTTGTTCCATTGGCAAAACTTATTTTATGAAAATGTGCCCACATCAAGATAACTGCTGGATACAAAAACATATCATATTGATTTTATGTTTTGCAGTGTGGAGTTTGGTGGGTTTGGTTTGGTGGTGAATTGGCTGGTGGTGTTTTGGTTGTGTTTGTGGTGAGTTGGTTGGTGTTTTGGTTGTATTTGGTGGTGACAGAGTAGTTTATTTTGGGTCTGTAGTTTGGTCAGATTGGTGTTGGTGGTCAGAGTTCTTACCGGAGGGACGTGTGCGATCATCAGCTGCTCCTCTAAATCCTGAAGCTGCTTTTTTAACTCTGTGTTTTCTGTTTCCAACTCCTGGATCTGAGACAGAAACGACACTGAATAAGACAGGAGACAGAGCCCATGAGGTTTAAAGCAAGTACTAGCTCTAACAACCAGAGGGCGCTGGAACTCAGTTATATTTAAAGTGCATTTGATAGTTTAATATAATTTCACTAGGTTTGGTGGGATCGTACCATAGACTGTATATATAAATGGACATAGCTAACACGCTAGCATGAGCGCGTTTCCGGCTCCATCGACTCTGGCTCCAATTCACTTTCTATTGAAAAACTGTCCCCCCTAATGTTCGTAATAACCCGCTCTACATGATCCTGGTTTTCTCACTGCACTATTTTGTCTGTAAATCAAGATATGAACATTAATAACAGACAAATCAGGCGCCTTCTTTCCCTGAGGTTGCTCTTGCTAGCAAAAAGGTTTGATTGACACCGTTTGTAATCGCCTGCTCCCTGCCAAACCAGCAGTGCAGTGGCGTTACCTTCAACAGCCTCCAGATTGGCTCTTTGGTTGCTATGATACTCGCGGTCGGAATTCTAAACATGGAACTTGGCTCCAAATTGGCCCCTATAACTTCTAGCCTCGATAATCTTCATTTGACTGGAGCCAATCGCTATGGGTGACGTCACACTCACTTAGTTCACTTCTCACACTTATACCGTCTATGGATAAAGCTGTGGTAAAGTCACAGGAAGCAGCGCTTGTACAACAGAATCCCTCTGCTTATGTCATCAACTGCCAATTCCATCCAAATTGATGAGACAATTTACGCACATGGAACACATTTTTCTGACAGTTTAAACCTTCATTTAACAAAATAAAGGTGTTGTCATTTATTTTTTATTATTCTAATCATAACTATCGTGTAATTGAAAGCTTTGGCTCTTGTTTACATTATGGTTGCTAGGTAACAGTTACGGAATTACCACTACGTATGTCGCACCTACTGTCCGTGTCCAACCAGGAAGTAAAATAATAATCTTTACCAAAAAAACTCAGTGCATATTGCATCTAACACGAGCCAAATCCACTGCATTAGATGAAGAGATGCGAGAACACAGCGCAGAGGCTCAGAGAAGTGAAATAAATGCAGAAAAAGCTGACGACAAACCCGAAGTAGTTTTGTGTTTACGCTGTAATTAGCTGTAGCTTTAGCCTCATCTCATAGCGCCACGAACCTTGAATTACTTTTTGTGAATCACTGAGCTCAGCCTGATAATTATGAGTATAATTCAGATACAATTTAGATTTTATTTATTAAGAAAGCATGAGTTGTGCTTGGGTGAGCTGTGCCTGGAGCCTGGAAACGCAACTAGGCTGGAGGGAGCCGCACTAAACAGACCCGCTCCAAGGCCCCAAGAGAACCGTGCCAGTGAAAAAGAGGCTAATGCTGCTCAAAATCACCTTGACAAACATTCACTGTGAGCTGGCTCGCCTCTCCATAGACCTGACCTGTAACTTGGCCCAGTGGCGCTTGTTTCCATGGAAATAGATACGTTTAATACTGTGGAACATTCCAGGTAAAAAAACATGTTCATGAAGACAAGGCAGGCGCTCCACCAGAAAAAAAGTTACGTAATGTTTCTTTAAGTCACCCTGTTCAGTATCTGTTTGTCTATTTTCAGATTGATCTCATTGATTTTCCACACATTCTGCAGTTTTGCTGGAGGTTTTTGTGGTGTAAATAATAAATGTTTCTGTTTTGTTTTATTTGAGTAAACTCTCTGTGAGAAGGAGCCCACCCTCGGCGCCGCGTTCGATCTTCGGGTTGATTCATGCGTCAGGTTTAGACAGAAGCCCGATAACACAGGGCCAGTGCATCCATTACAATATTATAGAGTTATTTACAACAGTGTCATAGTGTTATTCACTGAAAACACGAGAATCAATGAGACTTCTCTGTTTAGACCACTTCATCAGGATGGGGGTGGGTCTCACTCCATTGCTCTGGAGAATCGATTTGTTACAATGGCTTTTCTGTAATTAACATTTATAACTGTAAATCAATAGTCCATGTTTAGTCCTCGTTTAGTCCTGGTTTAGACCTGAGTTGGACCTTTTTGTTCCTTGCTTGACGTTGGTTTATTTCTTGTTTGGTGCTATAGTTTAGGTCTGGTTTAGTCCTCTATTCTTGGTTTAATCCTGGTTTACTCCTGGTTTAGTCTCAGGTTAGATCTGGATTTATCTTCCTTTAGTCCCGGTTTAGATCTGGGCTGGTCCTGGTTTAGTCCTGATTTAATCTTGGTTTAGCTCTGTTAGTTTAATCCTGGTTTAGTTTTAGTTTAAACCTGGTTCACGCCTGGTTTGGTCCATAGTTCTAGGTTTAAACTAAGACCTATTAAAAGACTAAACCAGTACTAAACCATGCTAAGACTATCTCAAGACTATAAGGGTGCCTTCACATTTGCACAGGCACCTGGGACTAAACTAGGACTAAACCTGGACCAGGACAGAGCAGATTTAAACTAGGACTAAAATGAGACCAAATTTGTAGAATAAAAAAAATACTCACTCGTTTTTGTAACGTTCCGATCTGTTTTCTGGTCTCCACGTCTTTACCTCCCGATTCCAGAAACTTCTTATAAGCCAAATCAAACGCCTGTCCGATGGTTAGAGTGATCTCCTCCGCCTACAGCAAGAGAGAGATCAGGAGTCGAACTCACAACCTCCTCACTGAGAGGAGGAGACAGGATAACCACTCTGCCACAGTGACACACGGAGAACATGCAAACTCCGCTCAGAGAGATCGGGAGTCTAACCCACAATCTTCTCACTGACGGGAGGATAACCACACTGAGGACAGTTCTTACACATTTTTCGCTGTCGAACACGTAGCACAGGTGTTTGTTGGACTCAGAGTCTTTACAGATGAAGGTGAATATTCGTTTGTCTGTTTTGTCGTCTGCACAGAACGATATCCTGTGGAGCTGACAGTTGTGCTGAACCTCCTGCAACACACATTAAATATACAGCATGTTTAAAGAACAGTGTTAGGTAAAAGTGATGTGAATATTAACCTCTGATTACTCCTACTAAAAGTAATCTAATTACTACTCTGATTTACTTTATTTCAAAAGTAATTTCATTACTGATTACTATAAGTCACTTTGAAAAAAAAGGAACCAGCTTAAAAAAAGCATGAATTCTCCACCCTGATGACACTTTCTGATGTCACTGATCTGCGTCTGACACCAGGAGACGACACTCTGGGCTCCTGTTTATCTTTTTACTGTTTAAGACACAGATCTGTGGATTACACACAAGTTTGGCAGAAAAAAAGTTACTAGGGCAAGTAACTGTAATCGAATTACACCATTTTCAATTGTAACTGTTACATTACTGTGTTACTGAAAATGTAATCTGATTACAGTAATCCCTTACTTTGTTACAGCCCAACACTATCAGTACATATTTTGTATTACCAGCAGCAGTTTTTCTAATAGTAATCAATGAGCCATCATTAAAGGTGACATTTGCCTTGTTTCCTATATAAACTCGTAATACACAACTGCGCCACCAGAGAGCACACAAGTGCCCCCAAACAGCACCATAATAATAGATTTATCACATAAACACGGAGCTAACCTGTGGTACTGCAGTATTTATGGGCTAATAATAACTATATGTATGGACTAACACTGAGCAGTGAGGCTCTGGAGTGAAGAAAACAGACTGGATTTAGCCTGAGAGGGAAACTATCAATCTTTAACAGCTCAGGCTAAGAGAAGGGCTAACGCTAATGCTAACCCTAGAGTGTTTTATTCATAATGTCGCCTAAACATTGTCTTTGAACAGTGTTCACAGATGGTTTCATTCATTTGTGTTGTGCACAGTTCAAAGACCTGTCCCTGTCCCTCTGCTCTGCGTGAACTCTCGCAATGCATTGTGGGTTATAATGACCCTCCAGTGACCAGCATGGCGGTGTAGTACTATTTGCAGTGGTCATACGCACACTTGGTTTTGGGCTCAGTAGCAGTAGTAGTAGTAATAGAAGTAGTAGCAGTTGTATTTGCATTTGTCCTACACAGACCTTGGTTTTGGGCTCAAGGATCTTGACTCCGTAGATTGAAATCTGTAGTTCCACTTTGGGAATCTTCTGCCCCTCAGACTTCTTTATGTGTCTCTGGAACTAACAAAAAACACAAACGTTAGTCACTATGGAACATACTGTACAGACAGAGGACAAACAGTAGAAGTGATTCAGTGGGACAGGAGGACACTGAGGAGGACACAATGATCTATAATGGGAGGGTTAGCTGTAAGTCGTAATTTGGACGCCACATTGTTGAGAAAGTGTGTTGCCCAATAACTCAAAGGTTGGTAGTTCAAAAACACCTGTCGGATCAGTTCACTGACCCACTCACTGTTGCACAGACACACTCGGATCATTATCTGATTTCTGGAGTTCAGATTATTCAAATGACATCTGACAGCAATGACATTGCTGGTTTTGCTGGGGGTGGGCACTTAGCAACAAGGCTGCCAATCAACCTGTTGCTAACGCTAGTGTTCATATCTTGATTTAGGGACAAAAACAGTGAAATAAAAACACCAGGATCATGGGGTTAATACGAATATTTTTAGACCAAAATGACAAGTCTGAGAGCAGCAGTTACAGAGAGAGGGGTGACAGTTTTTCAATAGAAAGTGAATTGGAGCCAGAGTCGATGGAGCCGAAATGTGCCCATGATCACTTCCTATTTGGAAAGCGGCGGTTAGCTCGTTAGTTATGTCCATTTATACATACGGTCTATGCTTTCAAATGCGACAATTACTCTGAAAATGCACCGATTCACTGACACGTGTCACCATGTTTTTAAGATGATCACATGTCTCTTGCACATGTAAACACACACACCAAAATCAGATCTCATTATTGGTTATCGGATTATAGTTATCTGATTTCTACTGGCCATTTAAGTGTTGCCAGTGCGACGCTAGCAGCTAACGTTTTATCCCCATTAAACTGCTGACATCAGTCAAATGTGATATTATCGATTGGTGATATCGATCATAATTCTGCAGATCTCTCTCAGGTCTGGGGTTGTGTGTGAATGTAAATGAGATTAAAACTCAGATGCAGATTTACTGTAAACGTCGCGAAGCAGCCGCTCTCACTCCGCTCCGGTCAATAACTAATCTACTCTTAAAGGGGCGGGGGCGCGCTTAAAGGGGCGAACGTGCTCTTAAAAGGGTGGGCACAGTTTTAAAGGGAGTTTTGCAGCAATAAAGTTTTGGTCCAGGTCCAGATAACAGAAAGGTAAGTTCTAAGAAAGCAAGTTCTTTTTTTAAACTCATCCACATATGAAAATACCAAAAAAACAAAACCAAATGAAAATCCAGCTGACCTAATAATGTTGTTTTGAGCAGTAAAAAATATATAGCACATGTAGAGAGAGGAGGGTGAATCAGGAAATATACCAATGTAATATTTGGATTATTAGCAACAAACGTTATTATTATTAACTAAGATGAGCAGGGTGAGAGCGTCAGTGGCAGAGATAGACCGATATATCCGGCTGATATTTGGGCTTTTTAGCGTATTGACTATTGGCCATAAATCTCCAGCATAGGTCGATATTTTGTTTTGGTCGATTTGCTGCCTAAAATAATACACACAAAGCTTTATTTTAACGCTTTAATATGAAGAGAGAGCTGCACTAAATGTGATACACAGCTCTCTTAAAGGATTGTGGTAAAAAGGGCTGTGGGTCAGGTTGTACTGAATTTAAATCACATAATTCGAGGAAAATAATCCAAATTGGCCCAGAAAATATGGGCATATCTTATCAGCCATCGATTGCTCTGTATTTGAAACAATCGGTATCGGCGTTGGCCATGAAAAAACACATCGGTCAGTCTCTAATCAATGGACATTTTATTCAAGCCCCGGATAAACAAGGCAAACATATTCACATTCCAAATTCTTTACTTAGTATGGGCAGCCAGCAGGCAGCAACACAGAATGAGTTTTCAATCAACGACCTGAAAACGCTAATGGAGAAAGACAAAACTGGAATTACATGCCATTATATTGCCCCACTACTAAAGAGAAGACACAACCCCCAGGGGCCTGCGCATTAATACAACCCCGACTTTAAAAACAAATGGGAAGCAATACTGAACAAGCGCTCGCACAATCTCATGTTATTACTGATGTAGGAGGCAAAGACTCAAAGGGCGGAACTACGTCACCAAATCGGGAAAGCGAGGCGCACTGCAGCTTCAGCGCGAACCAGCAGGGAAGACGCAGAATCTCTGGAGAAAAAACTTTGTGTGAATATCGAGGAACTCTCTAAAACACTGACGCACAAGAAAATGAATTTAGGAGAGACCAATCGGACCACAAAGAGGGCACGGTGTATTCCTGGCACAGACAAAGCCATTAGACATGCTCGGCCCGTCTCTTTTAACCTAGCACTGATCCGAAAGTTGGGGGTTCAAATCCCTCTCTCGACATAAACATCATTAGTAGAGCGGACAGATGCACTGACCCACAGGTTGGCAGTGCAATTCCAGGTCCCACAGATGAATGCTGTTGTTGTGTCCTTGGACACTTAACTCACCTCGCTCCCAGTGTCTGCGTGCACTGGTGTGTGAATGGGTGAGTGGTTCCTTTCTGTAAATTGATTTGAGTGCCTTGAAGGTGGAAAAGTGCTAAATAAAAATGTGACCATGACCAAGAGTCAACCACGCACAGTTCTGGACCTCAGCACCAACTTTACGAGAACAAGAGAAAGACGAGGAGGGGTCGCTGGAGGAGGAGGGTCCCAGGGTCGGTAATAAACATTTTCAATGCCCCCTCTCTACAGATGCCCTCAAAGTCCTCTCTAGAAGGTTGTCTTTTGCCCCTACACATCCTGTAAATGCCTTCAACACAAAAACTGGCCTTTACTGCCTCTATGTAGCTTGCACCTCAAAGCACGGTACGAGACCGGCTCTTCACCACTGTCACGTCTCAAGGACCTCAGGTAATGCACACTCCCTTCAGGTAGCCCCAAAATATATTATTCAACCTTTATGTATTGAGCGATAAATCGATATAGTGATTATGACAGGTCTACCTTCAGACTTAAATCTGAACCCTTCCCTCAAAATAATAATAGATGTTTAAACGCCTTCATAAAATAGGAGAATTATGATGTAAACAAACTTTTTCTAATCCAACAGAAGATCATTCTCCAAACTCACCCCCCGGAGAGAGTGACGCCCTCAAGTGATTGAAAAAGAACGAGGATATTGTCATCACGCAGGCGGCCAAAGGAGGCGCCACTGTGATACGGGGCAAGACGCAGTGCATCCAGGAGGCCAAAAGACGGCTCAATGATACCCAACGCTACCAGCCCATCGCCACCAACCCATACACCCAACTCAGACACGGGTTAAAGTGGAGCCTAGATAATGCTCTGGAAATGAATGGATCAATTCTAATGAGTACGTGAGCCGATTATTATCCTCTGATCCCAAACTGGCCTCTTTCGATCTCATTCATAAAAATCTAAAATCCCCGCCTGGTAGACCAATCATTAGCAGAATCGATACCATCACAGAACCTGTTTCTAAATACATTGATTTTCTAATAAAACCCCTCACTAGTTCTCTAATCAGCCCTCCCAAGAACTCTCTACTAGCAACTCTGGACCATAGACTCGCTATATAAATGCTAACTGCCACATTACAAATAGGAAGTGAGCATGAGCGCACTTCTGGCTTCATCGACTCCACCAATTCACTTTATACTGAAAAAAAAATTAATGAAAATTGTATTTATTTTTTTGCTATTGCGTCAGTAAATCAAGATATGAACATTAAAATCAGGAGCCTTCTTTCCCCGAGGTTGCTCCCACCATCGTTAGCAACAGGTTTGATTCACAGAGTTGCTAAGCGGCCGTTCCGTGCTAAACCAGCAGTCCGGGCAGGAAGGGGCTTTACCTTCAACAGCCTCGCTCTGGACTGGCTCTTTGGTTGCTATGATACTTGCGGTCGGAAATCTAAATATGGAACTTCTCCAAATTTGACCACTATAACTGTTAGCCTCAATGAGCTTCATTTGACTTAAGGGAGGACATCACACTCACTTAGACTACTTCTTTATACAATCTGCGTTCTGGATGTAGAAGGGTTATTTAGATTTCAATAAACAAGCAAATTATATGTATCACAGATTCCAAAAAAGAGGATATGAAATAAAGGCCATTAAACAAAGCCCTGTCTCGTGCAAAATAAAAAAAGAACACATCAATTTAAGGAAAAACAAGAACCCAACGCAATGACAATGTTTTCCTCTATATTAAATACTGCAACTTAACTAATGAAATTTAACAAATCATCAACAAAAATGTAGAAGGGTTATTTAGATTTCAATAAACAAGCAAATTATATGTATCACAGATTCCAAAAAAGAGGATATGAAAAAAAAGACATTAAACAAAGCCCTGTCTCATGCAAAATAAAAAAAAGAACACATCAATTTAAGGAAAAACAAGAACCCAACGCAATGACAATGTTTTCCTCTATATTAAATACTGCAACTTAACTAATGAAATTTAACAAATCATCAACAAAAATTGGGACATCCTCCTCAGCCCTGGCCCCCATTAAAAGACTAGTAAGAACCTAACTTCCAGGCCCCAAACCCAAATCCTTCTTCCTTAAACCTCCAGGTACTTTTCCGTATGACTCATGTAATCATTACGTCAATATCCTCAAAACGAATTCTGTCAAAGTCTCAACCGGATCCAGGACCTTCAAATGCCAACAATTTGCCAACTGGAACGCTACCCAAGTTATTTATAAATAGACCTGTCCATGTGTCTCAAGGACAGAGACTCAAGGACAAACTTCAAAACCGAAGACCGAGACTATCCCATGACCCAGCATTTTGCACAAGCAGGTCATTAATGTTTGAATGACCTGAATGAAAGCAATTATTACCAAAGTAATTTCAAAAAACGCAAGGGGCGGCGACCGTGTAAGAAAGTTCTGCATCCCGTTCTGAATACACTTTAAAAGACACAACATATCCAGGTCTCAATGATGATCTCGAATTTTCAGTTTACTTATGACAGCCCATACTGTACAGTAATGATCTGATATTTTGTGTTTAGCTGACACCTTTCCTTGTTGTTGTAAATGTTTATGTGTTCTTGTTAACTGCTTTTGTACGAGACACTTGGTTGCTATGCCGACAAATTAATCTGAAGGTTCTATTCGTCAGTTACTGGTCTGTTTTGGAGACTGGCTCTAGTGAGTTGAGACTGCTGTTGTTTTGCTCTTGTTTTGGTTTGATTAAGGCCGACAGTAGTAGCCCTTGTCTTCAGAAAATGAACAACCAAAATAATTAAAGAAGTGGACAAAGTGAGCGTGACGTCACCCAGCGCGTTCGTCTCCAGTCAAATGAAGCTCATCGACGCTGGCAGTTATAGCAGCGAATTTGGAGCCGAGTTTCCGATTTTCAGATCTATGTTCTAATGTTGTCTCCTCATCACAAACACATCTGGAGTTGTGTTTTGTTTCATTCACACATGTTTAACACACAAACCCTGTATATTTAGGCTGAGTTTTTCTCTCAAACAGAAAACACTCTGTTCCACCTTGTGATGTCATGTGGTAATACAGGAAGTGCTCCACTGTGTTTTTAAACTCCATACACCTTCACTAGAATCATTTGGATCATTTCAGTCCTCAAATGGCAATTCTCTACTGAACTAAAGGTAAAAGGAGCTGTTAACTTGAAAACTACCACTTTACGACATCACAAGGTGGAACAGAGCATTTTGAACTTTGGAGATGTAGACAGACTAATAATAAAGTGTTACTCAAACGTGTGAATGAAACAAAACACAACTCCAGGTATGTTTTTGATGAAGTAACGACATTATAATATGGCTTAAAGCTCACAAGAGTCAGTTTTGTGTAATACAGGACCTTTAAGTGCTCATATAAAGGAAAAACACAAGACTTATTACGCAATATTTCCACAATAGTTGTTCTAGTTATGGCAGCAGTTATGAGGCTGTGATGAGGTCCCATTCATCACTGCCTCATATCTGCGTTTCCTCTGGCCTCACACACAGAGCCAAAAATCATGTGATCATCTCTGAAATCTGCTGAGTCCAACAGTCAAGTCTGAGCCAACAACATCAGTCCAAGTCCACAGAGCTCGGCTTTGACATTTAAATCCACGTTAAACACATTTAGAGAAAACTAACGCCCTCTCTCCTCTCACAGCCTCCTCTCACTGATACTTTTCTTTCTATCCTCTCCCCTCTTTTCTCCCTCTCTTTCTCTCTCTCTCTCCCACTCTCAGATCTCCTGTTTTCCTCTCTCTCCTCTCCTTTCTCTCTCTCTCTCTCTCTCAACTTCTGTCTCTCACCCCTCTTTCTCACCTTCTCTTTCTC